>VZQC01003239.1:297637-332446 GCA_009823505.1 Rhizomys pruinosus | reverse complement strand
ATATATATATATATATATATATATTCATATTTACATAGACACAAAGAATACATTCACAATTTTTTTATTTTTTTATTAATTTTATTTATTTCTATATGTGTATGAATGTACTGTCTGCATGCAAGTTTGTACACCCGTGTCGTGCAATGCCACAGAGGTCAGAAGAGGGTCTCGGATTCCCCTGGAACTGGACTTCTCCTGGAACTGGAGTTTCAGATGGTTCTCGGCCACCATGTAGGTGCTGGGGATCAAACCCAGGTCCTCTGTAAGAGCGGTCAGTGCTCTTAACCGCTAGGCCATCTCTCCAGCCCCACATTCACAATTTTAACTGCCTGTAAGTACATAACTGGGTGGTATTAATTTCATTTGGTATCATAGAACTGTCACCAACATCTATACCTAAACTTTTCCTCATCCCCAATAAATGAACCCATTAAACACTAAGTCCCTCCAGTAACTTCTGATTCACTTCCTCCATGACTATTAGGGACCTCATGCAAATGGAATCACACAGCATTTGACCCTCTGTGCTGGCTTCGTTCCCTTAGCATCATGTTTTCCAGATCCATTCATATTTAAATACACATCCAGATTTCACTCTTTTAAGTTTTATTTAATTAAAATTCATTCATTTATTATTTTTATTTATGTGTATGTGTGTATTGCCTGCATGTGTGGAAATGAACCTGTGTTGTGCAATGCCCACAAAGGTCAGAAGGTGTCAGATCCCCTGGAACTGGGGCTACAATGGTTGTTAACTGCCATGTGGATCTTGGGAATTGAATCCCAGTCTTCTGCAAGAGCATTCAGTGCTGTTAACCACTGAGCCATCTCTGTAGCTTTCAGATAAAAAGAAATATAACATTAACATTGCTCAGCTTGCCTTTCTTTTTAAAAGCAAAAAGAGCAATACAGGGGGCACTACCATACCAGACATCAAACTATTACAGGGCTCTAGTCATTAAAACAGCCTGGTATTGACACAAAAACAGACCCATAGATCAATGGAAGAAAATTGAGGATCCAACCCTCAGCACATCCAATTTAAGCCACCTGATATACAACAAAGGGGCCAAGAAGACTCAATGGAGGAAACATAGCATCTTCAGCAAATCCAGGTGTCCACTCTGGAATCCAGTTGCCCTAAGAAATGGACTTTGTGAGCACCAGAGTGCGCAGTGCCTTGTGGTGAAGATTCACCCTGATTTTGTCTCTGCAGCCAAGAACAGAGGAGAATTTATAGAGTTCAAGCACTCTACCAGAAGTCTGCAGGCCCCATGATGGTGAACAAGTGAGTCTGGCCTCTGTATCCTTCAGATAGGCCCAGAGACCAGGAACTTCCAGGAAGGAGCTGGCCACAAGCTGCCCAGTTCTCCCAGTGTTAGACCAGATTGTTGCCATGTAGCCTTTCTTGCAGTGTCCTTATCAGCAGGAGGTTACAAGAGTGTGGTGGCACATGGTTTTAATTCCAGTACTCAGGAGTCAGAGGCAGGCAGATCTCAGAGAGGCCAGTCTGGTCTACACAGCAAGTTCCAGGCCAGCTGGGGCTACAGGCAGACTCCCTCTCTAAAAATCAACAAAATCAAGAGGGCTGGGAGCAGGGGTGAGGAGTGCACCCCATTACCATGTGCCTTGGGGAACTTGACTTGTGCTGGCTTTACTAGCATGATCCCAACTCCATGTGCTAAGAGAGCTGCACGCCTTCAGTAGACAGAACTTGTTTGGAGGCTCTGGCAGGGGAGCTCAGCTACTTGTGTATCCTTGACTGACGGAGTGTCCATGTGTCCTCCCTTGGGAAAGCTGCCCTCTTCCATGAAGCTTCAGGAAGGGACAATTATGGGGGGAGGAAGGGACACTCACCTAGCCAGCCACCTCACTTGACCAACTTTAGTGACTAATGGAATGACAGATGTTGCAGCTTTTACATGTGGGAATTTTGAATTATAACCTTTCTGGGCTAGCAATACACAGTTATTCTCATCTGATCCTGTTCTTGATGATGAGCAGCAGGAAGATCACAGGGGAAAGCCCAGTGCTCTGTAGAGGGCTGTGTAGCTAGGATGCTCAGAGGCTTAGTCAATGCATTTAAGTTTCCAAATTACCATGGAGTCTGGGGAATACAACCTCATCCTTAGTCAAGGTGGACCTGAACTTAAAACTGTGGAACTAGCTGGGCATGGTGGCTCCTATCTGGGCTCTGGAGGCTGGGGCAGGAGAGCTGCTATAAGTAAATGAAGGCCAGCTGGGCTAGTTCTCAAAAAAGGGGGAAAGGACTGTGTGGTGCATACATCATGCCTCCACAGGTTCTTGTTTGTAAAGCAAAGCCTGGCTTTGAGACCCAGCCTGGAATCCATGCTGTCACTCTCAGCAGGATTTGGAGCTCTGATCCCTAGTATCTGAAGTTTGTGCTGGTCAGCTGTCAGGTCTGAGTGCTCTGGCACTAAATGCCTGAACCTCGGGTTAAGTAAAGGTTCAAAGGAACCCAGCTGTGGGAAAATTATAGGGCGTTCCCAAGCCTGGGCCCTGCTGGGAGCAGACCTAGAAGATACCCCAACATTTCCTCACTCCCCAGAGCAAAGCTGGGTTATGATTTGAGATGTGAAAATGACACCCAAAAGGAGACCCTGTTCTTCACGATGAACATGCTGAGAGCTATCCTCAAAGAGATAAGGTGCACACAGGAAGCCCTGGCAAGCTGGGCCACCATCCCCTGTTCATGTCCCAGAAGAGCTGGCATGTCTCACTGTGCATCATTGTCAGGCTCTAGTGAAGAAATTTATTCTGTTTCTCCAGACCACTCCTGCTACCACAATCCATATTATCAGAGTTCTCTAAAGGAAAATAACTGATGAAATAGATTGCTTTTCACAGGTTGGACATTTGCACAATATTAACTCTTTCACTTCATCTTGGACAGTCTTTTTATCCTGTGGCATTTTCTTCAATTTCTTTCTTTAGAGTCTCAGTGGTATTAATGTTTCATTTTCTTTGTTAGGTTTATTAGATATTTTATTTTTGGTGTGGCTGTTGTGAGTGGGATTGTTTTTCTGATGTTTTTTGCTGTGTATTTGACAGTAGTGCATAGAAAGTCTACTAATTTCTACATTCCCCAATTTTTTGAGACTTGCTCTGTTCCTAATGTTGTGGTCTATTTTGGAGGGTTCATGGGCTTCTGAGAAGAATGTGTTGCTTCCTTTGTTTCAGTGTAATGTTCTATAGATATTTATTTGTTGCATTTGATTTATGGATTTATGTAAATCCAATGTGACTCTGTTAACTTTCTGTCCAGATGACCTGTCTTTTAGAGATAGCAGAGTATTGAATTCTCCCACTATTAATTTGTTGGGGCTAATCTGTGGTTTTTCATCTAGTAGTATTTCTTTTATAAAATTGAAAGAACATGTCTTGGTGTGTACATATTTAGAAATGTAGTGTCCCCCTACGAATTGTTCTCTTATTAAGGATGAACTATTGTTTATCTCTTCTGCAACATTCAGTTTCAACTGTATTTTGTGTGATATTTTTTAGACACACTTGCTTATTTCCTAGTTCCATGATTGCTTAGCTTTTTCATTCCTGGATCCTTTTGTGGTGTCTATCTTTGACGACAACCATGTTTCTTTGAGGCAGCAAGAAGACGGATGGTCTCCCTGTAGTCCCAGCTGTCCTTGAACTTGCAGATATCCGCCTGCCTCTGCCTCCCAAGTGCTAGGATTAAAGGCATGAGCCACCACAAGGATCCTCTTTCCTAATCCAATCTGCTAGTCTGTGTCCCTCCACTGCAAGGAATTGGGAGCACTGTTATTCAGAATTATTATAGATAATGTGTACAAGTCCTGTCCTTTTTTTGATTTTGTGGTGTTCTCTTCGGCCTTTTAGATGAATAGTTTTGTCATTATTTTCCTCCGATGACATCTAGATGTGCTTATCTCTGACTTTTGGTCCTAGTATTCCTCCCAGTATCTTCTGTAGAGCAGTCTTCATGGTCATATGTTCCTTTAGTCTGTGTCATGAAATGCTTTTACTTGTCTTTCAATGGTTTTATGAAGTGCAAGATTCAGTGCTTGCAGTGGCGAAAAGAAATTATTCCAAGCCTTCTGACTGTAAGAGTTTGCATAAAATAAAATATAATAAAAGAAAAATACTGAAGAAACATTTAAAAAACTTTTTAAATTGAGGAATTAATTCGTTATTGTCCTTTATCAGGACTTAAACTTTCTCTCTTCCAACTTTCAGTACTGTTGTGTAGTCTGTGTCTTTAGTGTTTTGACTATTATATGTCATGGAGAGGTCCTTTTCTGAAGCTCTCTATTTGATGTTCTGTGGGCTTCTTGTACTTGGATGCATAACTTTTTCTGTATATTTGGAAAACCTTTTTCTGTGATGGAACTTAAAATGTTGTCCATTTCTTTGTTCTCTTTTTCTATATCCATCATTTGCAGGTGTGGAATTTTAATGTTTTCCTAAAATTCCTGTAGATTTCTTTCTGGTAAGTTTTTTTTTAATTTTTTAATTAATTTTATTTATTTCTGTATGTGTATGAATGTACTGTTCGCATGCAAAGTCTGTGCACCCGTGTCGTGCAATGCCGCTGAGGTCAGAAGAGGGTCTCGGATTCCCCTGGAACTGGAGTTCTCCTGGAATTGGAGTTTCAGACGGCTCTCGGCCGCCATGTGGGTGCTGGGGATCGAACCCGGGTCCTCTGCGAGAGCGTCGGTGCTCCCAACCGCTAGGCCATCTCTCCAGCCCCTCTGGTAAGTTTTAAATTGGACTTTTCTATGCTTTACCTAAAAGCACTTTAACTTTGATTTCTGGAAGAACCACTTGTTTTAGTTAGCAAACTGGAACGGCTGCCCTCTCGTGGTGGATGCCTCACACTGCAGACCCTTGATTGTCAGCAATGAGCTTCCTGGGACACACCCAGAAACATCATTTCCTGTAAAGCCTGGGGAGGAGTGGGCGGGACCAGAGCGGAAGTGGAGAGGTGCCAAAGTCTGGCGGGACCCTGGGCCTTTGGGGACCCGGAAAACTCCACAGAGACCTGGGAGACCTCCACCTGGAGAGCTGGGTGCTGCGGAAACGGAGGCAGGCAGAACTAGACTGGCAGGGGACTCAGCCCAGCCACGGGAACCACAGGGAGCGGCTGTTGCAGAGGGGATTCCCTGAGAGTCCTGGAGGTACCAGGAGGAGGGAGGGAGTGTGTGTGTGTGTGTGTGTGTGTCGGGAGGTGGGTGCAGTCCAAGTTGGGGGCTTTGAGCAGAGGCAGGTCTATGAGATTCACCTGGAATTTAAACATTTTTTTCTGCTTACTCTACAGCAAGGAATGCAGGATTTAATATTCCTTACAGACACGAGGGGGGGGGGCGTTGGCCTGTGCATCTTCTTAGATTTAGACTATTAAAGGGTATTACATTCAGGTAAATTTAAGAGCATATGAACTAAGTTGAATCCTGATTTTTGTGAGCAATGTTATGGTTTCCAAAATATCCTAAAAAATAAATCACACGCAGTATTTGAATGAATGGGCTGATCTTTGCAAATCTATCCAAGTAATCTGGAGTGCACAGTAATTACTTCAAGTCAGTGGTTCCGCCCCTTGTTCTTCCAGTTTATATTCATCTGCGGATTCTGACTTCCATTGTCTACACTTCTGTATCTAAGCGGGTGCAGTTTGTCGCAGGGTCTTGTCATCCATGGAGAGCTCCTTACAAATATTCACAGAAGAAATGATTCTAGATTTTAGTGAATCAGAATATATATATATATAATGTGTATGAATGTACTGTCTGCATGTAGGTTTGTGCACCCGTGTCGTGAAATGCCGTAGTCAGAAGAGGGTGTCGGATTCCCCTGGAACTGGAGATCAAGACAGTTCTTAGCTGCCATGTGGGTGCTGGGGATCAAACCCAGGTCCTCTGCAAGAGCAGTCATTGCCCTTAACCGCTGGCCATCTCTCCAGCCCCAGAGAACATATATTTTAACAGATGTCCACAGTTATAATTGTAAGCACTAACACTTAAGTAAAGTTTTAATTCATTGTTAATGTTCTATTTGAAATATACAATCTGTAATATGGATCCAACATTAAAATGCATAGTCTTGGGGCTGGAGAGATAGCCTAGAGGTTAAGAGCGCCAACTGCTCTTGCAGAGGACCCGGGTTCGATCCCCAGCACCCACAAGGCGGCCGAGAAACATCTGGAACTCCAATTCCAGGAGAACTCCAGTTCCAGGGGAATCCAACACCCTCTTCTGATCTCTGCGGCATTGCACGACATGGGTGCACAAACCTACATGCAGACAGCACATTCATACACATAGAAAATCAATAAATAAAATTTAAAAAATAAAATAAAATGCATATTCTTATGTCGAGGCCTTAATTTTAAATCCTATAGTCCACAAAATCATAGTACACATACTGAATAAGAGGATATCCTGTCACGCTATTTCCACAGTTATGAAATGCACTAGAGAATATGACAGTGTGAAAAGCATATTCAGAATAGTTATGAGCACTCTCCACATCAGAAAATGCCTCTCAGTCTCTTTGATGCTCTTCATTGAAGACAAGCAGTCTGCCTGTTGACACATGGTCAAACTGTTAATGTTCATTTCTGGGTGTGTTGACATTCAGTGAAGTGGCTGTGGACTTCCCACAGGAAAAGAGGGAATGCCTAGATCCTGCTCAGAGGGCTTTGTACAGAGACCTGATGCTGCAAAGTTTTATCTGTCTTGTTTGTGTTGATGAGAATCCTTTTTTATACAATTTCTGACTCATAATCAGAGTTCCTTGGCAAACTACTATGTATGAGTGTTAACTTTTTGTGTACAAGTCTTCCATCTCATGTCAAAAAGTGAAATTCTCCAAGGGGAAAAACACTTTAATGTAATTTTTTGTGTTCTTCATGTTTGTGCTTTTGAAGGGGGCTCTGTTTCTTTCATTTTTGTTCTGCAGATTTATGTGTCACTTTTTATGCTGGTACTATGTCATATTTACTAAAATAGCACTCTGCTATAAATTGAAGTGAGGGGTGAAGATACCTGACACCTTTATTTATTTTTTATTTTTTTTGAGAGGGTCTCCCTATGGCCCCTGCTGTCCTGGAACCCACTATGTAGACCAGGCTGACCTTGAACTCACAAAGATCTGCCTGCCTCTGCCTCCTGAGTGCTGGGATTATAGGCGTGCCCACCATGCTGGCTTATGGCTCATGGTCTTGATTATTTTCACAATTCTGGGGCCTTTGTGCTTCTACATCAACTTTAAGATCACTTTTCATTTTCTGTCAATAATTGTGTTGACAGCTTGGTGCATCTTTCATTAAATGTGTAGATGGCTTTTGGGAGGATGGCCACATCGACAATATTACTCCTACAAATTCACAGGTGTGAGAGGTCTTTCTTTTTGTATCCACTTTTAATTTTTAGTGTCTTAAACATTTCATTACAGAAGATTTGCACTTCATTGGTTTGATTTTCTTATATAATAATTTTCTTTTTAATTGAAAGTTTAAATGATATTGTTTTTATTTCTTTCTTTGTATGTTTATTAATTTGCTTGCTTTTTTTTTCTTTTTGAATTTTTGACCTAGGGTCTCCCTCTAGCCCCAGTTGGCCTGGAACTCACTGTGTAGACTAGGTTAGCTTTGAACTTATAGCCATCCACCTGCCTCTGCCCCCTTTTTGGGAGATGTTATGTTTTTATTTTTGTTCCATGATAAATTCAGAAACATTATAGCTCATAATATTGTCCCAATAATAAAGTTCAGTTTCCACCCTGGAGTTTGGCTGAGCTGTACTTAAAGTAGAACAGTAATTAGCAAACTGAAGAAGCTCTGTAAATATCAGGTGGGTTTTTTTTTTCATGGTTTAAAAAAATCAGATTTATTTTTTGGAGCTGTTTTCACAGCAAAATTGGTGGGAAAATAAGAGAGTTTCCATGTACTCTCTGCCCCTACACATGCGTAGCCTTCCCTGCCATCAACACCCCACAGCAGAAGGGGGTTTATTTATTATAACGAATGGAGAAACAATAGTAATAATCTCTTCGCTGCGGCATTAATTGCTGTCAGTCCACAGTTGCCATAGTGTTCACTCTTGGTTCTTAATGTTCCATAGGTTTGAACAAGAGAATCCATCCACCAATGACATGGTGACACTGATCTGCATTACTGCAGGTGACAGGTAGCACTTATGTGCAGAACTGATTCAATGCCCTAAGAATCCTCAAGTGTCTACTTACCATACCTCTCTATTCTATAACTCTGATTGCCACTACTCAGTAGTGTCCTAGTTAGCTTCCTGTTGCTGTGAGAAAACATTAACTTGGAGAGGAAAGGACTTATTTGGCTTACATGTCCCAATCACAGTTCATCATGGAGGGAAGCCAGGGTGGAAACTCAGAGCAGGAATCTGGAGGCGGGATCTAAACATGGAGGATCGCTGCTTACTCGTTTGCTCCTCTGGCCTGTGCTCAGCCTGTATCGTTATCATTATTATTAGTAGTAGTAGTATAAGTAGTAGTAGTAGTAGCAGTAGTAGTATAAGTAGTACTATTAGTATTAGTAGTAGTAGTAGTCTTTTGTTGTTGTCTTTTTGAGACAGGGTTGCCCTTTAGTCCCAGCTGGCCTGGAGCTCACTATGTAGACCAGATCTCACAGAGATCCACCTGCCTCTGCCTCCCAAGTGCTAGGATTAAAGGCATGTGCCACCACACCTGGCCTCATTTATTTATTTTTTAATCTCAAGTACTGATATTAATGGGGTATACCACCACACCTGGCATTTTTTAATATTTTAAAATTATTTTTATTTTATGTCATTTGTCTCCATATATATAAATGTGCCATGGCTGCAGAGGCCAGAAAAAGGTGTCAGATCCCATGGAACTGGGATTACAGAAAGTTGTGAGCTGCCATGTGGGTGCTGGGAATCAAACATTGATCCTCTGGATGAACAGCCAGTGTTCATAACTAAGGAGGCCAAATATCAGTGTTTAGAAAGAATATTCCAATTGGAGGGTTATTGGTAGAATTCCCTATTGTGTTTTCTCCTTATCTGTTGAGCACACTACTGTGTTAGAAATCCAGGTCCTTTCCAAAGACTCAAATTACAAACGTCCATCACAGGATTACAAACATGCTACAGTACTTGGTGTGTTGTGCATTAAGCTGTGATCACTTGGGGTCCTGGGGTTAAAGTGTTGTTATCTTGAAACACACTCAAGAGTCAGGTGGTGCTGAGGGAAACACCCCTGCACACTTTGTTTGTGTGAAACAAATTACCAAATATTAGAAACTAAATTTGTGAGAGGAGGAGCCAATATTCCAGGATAGATTCTTTTTAGTATTAATATTTTTAAATTGTTTTTTATTTTTATTTTGTGTATGAGCCTATTGTCTGCATGTATATAAATGCACACATTTTATGCAGTGTCCACTGAGTTCAGAAGAGTCTGTTGGATGCCCTGGAACCGGAGTTGCAGATGGTTGTTAGCTGTCGTTTGGGCTCTGGGAATTGAACTCAGGTCCTCTGCAAGAGAAGTGAGTGCTATTATCCTCTGAGCCATCTCTCTAGCCCGTTAATGTTAGTTTTTGACACAGAACAAAAATATGTGTTTAGAAGGTGCAGTGTGATATTTTGTTTAGTAAATACATTTTTGAAATTGGCAATTAAATTAACACACTTAATAGTTCATGAATTCTCATGTTAAAACTTATATAATGGAAGAAATGTTTAAAGGACATCTCTAGACAAAAAGAAAAAGAAAAGAAAAGAAAAGAAAAAGAAAGAAAGAAACTAGCTTATAAGCTCTGTAACTATGGCCCATGAAATTTTCAGAATGTGAGAGCCTTAATTCCAACCAAAGCCTTCCCATTCATCAGAAGAGAGAAATTTGATGTCTCAGTGAAGCACATGATAAGCCAGAGTTTTAAAAGGAACGTTTCACTTTTACATTCCTTGAAAAAGAGATGCACAATCTTAATGTCCTTCAGTCTATGAATGGATCATGTACATTTGGTACATTCATACAATGAAGCTCTTCTCAGTGGCAAAGAAAAAAATTAAGGAATTTGAAGGTAAATGAATGGAACTAGAAATGTCTATACTTACTGAGGTAAAACAGATGCTGAAAACCAAGGCACAGGTGTTCTCTCTCAAGTGTGGATCCTACCAACAAATCCTGGATAGAAACTAAAAGGAGGTAAATTCACTATGGGCTGCAGATATGTGCACTCCCTAATTATGGCAACAGTGTTTGAAGAATATGGAATTTACTTAAATGTCCAAATAATTTACTGAAACACATTTCTAAAGAATAAAATACAGTTCCACCATAGAAAATAGTAGAATCTTCTCATACTGATGGTAGGATTGATCTGGGGGACAGTCTTTCAGGTAAAAGAAGTTGGAACACCAGTACTGCATGATCTGAGCCCTACGGGAAATATGAAAACAGAAAAGATAGATGATAGACGTTGAAGATACAGTGGCAGCTGCCAGTGAATGGGGCGAATGTGGGGTAAATATAGAAACAGTGTCATTGCTTTATGGCTTAAGTCATCCTACAGTTCTATGACACAACAAGATGAATAAATTCTGCAACATGCATTTTATATCATAATATAGGAAAAGTTCAATTTGGGTATACTCACCATAGGAAATGATAATATTCTACATGTGGTTTTATTAATGATTGACTAGATAAATATCCAATGTATATGTATAAGCAAATATCAGGGACTGGAGAGATTGCTCAGTGGTTATAATCAGTGGATGCTCTTGCAGAAGACCTGGGTTTGGTGCCTAGCATTAACATAGTGGCTAACAACCATCTTTAACTGTAGATCCAGGGGATCTGATGATCTCTTCTGGCCTCCACAGTCACAGGCAAAACACATATATACATAAATTAAAAATGGATAAAATGATTTCATACAATGTATTTTGATCATATTCAGACTCCTCCATTTTCCACCAACACTTCTCTGCCCCAATTCCAGCTTCATGTCTTCCATTATTACTGTCTTTTTTTAGAGGCCCATGAAGTGTAATCTGAATTTCCTGAGTGAGTTTGGGTGTGAGTCTATCCCCTGGGGTCTGGTGACCCTACAAGGCATCATATCAGTAAGGAGAACAGACTCTCCCTCTCCCAACACTTACCAATTTCCAGTTGATGCTGAGTTAGTGCTGAAGGGTTTATCCATGCACTATGTCCATACTGGCCCTGTGTCTGGATAGGATTTTCACTGGTCTTTAGCATGCAGTGCTAAGTGTTGTGTGTGGGTTCAAATGTGTAAATACCTGTGGCATCCAGATCACAGTTTCATTGCACTGATGTATCAAACAATCTTCCTGCCACCTCTTCCAAAATGAACCCTGAGCCTTGGGAGGAGAGAGTGTGAAATAGGTGTTGCATTCAGGGATGAGCATTCTGTGGTCTCTTTTTCTCTTCATGTGGATGATCTGTGGGTCTCTGTGTTAATAGCCATTGCCTGTAAGGAGAATCCTCTCAAGTGAACATTGAACGGTACATTCAACTCTGGGAATAACATTAACTCTTTTAGAGTCAGCATAATACTGTCTTTAGCAGAATGAGAGGAGCCAGAGACCTGTCTTGCTTAGGTTCTTGGTCTTGATAATAGTATCTAATATGGACTCAGTACTGTGAAGCAGGCCTTATATCCATCTAGACTGTGGTTGGTTACCCCAGACTATTCACTCCACTGTAGGAATGGGTACATTGTGCCAAGTCAGGTGCTTTTGTAGACTCTTGTGTTCCCAGCTGGTTAAGGTTGTTGGTTGCATTCCAATGCCAGTGATTGTAGTATGATCAAAGCTAGTCAGCAGACATGTAGCTTCCAGGTCAGTACCAATTGGATTTCCCCTTATTTCTTCTAAAAGTCTGGGCATAGTGTCTTCAGCAACAGAGTCTTACCATCAAGTACTGCTTTTAACTCAGTGCAGTGGGAATATCCAGTATTGCTTGAGGATCTATGAGGTGTCTTGTCAACCACTTGAAAAGAGGGAATTCATTCTTGGCCTTGGGTTTTTATTAACTAGCCTGTAAGTGTCTATTGAACACTTGTTATGGAGTAATTTTGTTTAAACTTTTTTTTTTTTTGGTCTTTTTTGAAACAGGGTCTCCCTGTAGCCCCCCCTGGCCGGAAGCTCACTATGTAGACCAGGCTGGCCTTGAATTCACAGAGATCTGCCTGCCTCTGCCTCCCAAGTGCTGGAATTACAGGTGTGAGCCGCCACACCCGGCATGTTTAAACTTTTTGAATAGTATATTTGCTTATATTGAAAAAGCTTCTCTTTTAGATTGCCACATGACTCTCAAGAAGAGATGCTTCCCCAAAAACAAGTTTCTGGAGTGTCATCTAAAGTGACAAAGTTGGGGACTGGAGAGATGGCCTAGAGATTAAGAGCACCGACTACTCTTGCAGAGGACCCAGGTTCAATCCCCAGCACCCACATGGTGGCTGAGAACTGTCTTAAAGTCCAGTTCAGGGGAATACAACACCCTCTTCTGACCTCCACAGCATTGCATGACAGGGGTGCACATACCTACATGCAGACCCTATGTTCATACTTATAAAAAATAAAATTAAAAAAAATAATAATGTGACAGAGTTGTTTCTAGTAGAATTCCAGGTATTTGACAATAATGGAGATCTCTAAGGAAATGATAAAGATGGCTTTTAATGTTACTTCATTTACACAGAGAAGGAACCGAGTATCAAGGTTCTTTGGAAAACACTACAGGGTCACAATCACTATATAGGGTTGCAGAAAAATTAGCTAGCAATGTAGAAGATACAAACTGAACGACATTTTGATCTTTTATTAGTGCTACTAGCAGGGCGTTTGTTTTAATGCATGATTTTCTTTGATTGAGTCTTTTGGTTTCTCCATCTTGTTTTCAGTCCCTTCTAATCTGCTTCTGATATGTGGAGTGATCTGTTCTGTTTGTGCAACTTTCTACTGACTTTTTTCAATATTGGAATTGCATTTCTTAGTTCTTTCTCCATTTTGATTTGCATTTTCTTTGCATTTCTCCATATTGAATGCAACTTTCATATCCTGCCTTGTCCTCATTACTTCATTAGCTTATGTTTTCTTGGACTTCAGTAATTTCTCTCCTGTCCTCTGGAAGTTCATTCAGGAGTTTGTTCCCCTTTTTATGCTTTGGATTCTTTGAACACCTTTAGGATTGCTTTTTGATTTCTTTATATTGGATATCTGATAATTTACTATCTTTATGAAAATTGAAATTGAGTAGGGATGTTTTTGGGGGTGTAGGGGATATCTTGTGCTATCATATCATTTTTGTTTTTGATATGGGATCCAGGCATGTGTGTTTAAACTCTTGGTAGTGATTTGTTCTGAGCTCTTAACCCACAGGCCGGAATCCCAGTCTGAAGTTTCAAGCCAGATATTTGGGGGTGTCTCAAATGAACAGAACCATGTCTGGTGGGGCTGGTGCTGGGGACATGCACCCTACTATTTCCAGGTTTGGTAAGGCCATAGCAAACCCATGGGGGCTGTGTGGAATAAATCCAGGAGCAGGCTCACAGCTGGAGCTTCCTGGATGGAAGGTGACATCAGTGAGAGGCCAGGTTCAGCCTGGGGCTGGCACACTCATCTATGTCAGAGGAGCGATTGGGTGAGGAAACAGACATGGGTTGGACTGAGTTGGCTCAGTGGTGTTAGAGCAGGGGTGTGGTGTAGCAAGGTCAATAGAGAAGACCGATGTGGCCAGAAAGGTGGAAGTGGGGAGACGAGAAAAGCTGTGGAAACTTTTGGGAGAAGAGTTAGAGTGAGTGAGCCCATTATGGAACTTGGGAGGAGCAAACCACTCTTGGGTGGCCCTAAAAATGCACCAGAGTCTAATGACCCATGGGACAGTGTCGTGCTCAACTAGAGTGGAATGGGGGAGGATCAGGATTCCACACAAAAGCAAAACTTCACCACCACCACCACAGGAACCACATGGGTGATACGCCCTGAACATGGAGAAACCATCCAGGAACACTCACATTCAGAGGAGCTGTGGGACTTTGAACTAGAGTTGGACCAAGGAAAATTCATTTTGTATGACTACATTTCATAAGAGAAACTAGATTGAAAAATATGATATATGCTAATGATACATATGCATCATTTTAGATGAATTTTAGATCTATTGGACTGGGACTGACCCCAGCTTTCTTTAAAGTTTATTTTAAGGATGTCAATATAATGTCATAAAAATTAATTTTGAAGGGTGTGGAGACATGGCTCAGTGTTTAAGAGCACTGTCTGTTCTTGCACAGGCCCCACGTTTGATCCCCAGCACTCACATGGTGGGTAGCAACCACCTGTAACTCCATTTTCAGGCAATCTTCTTCTGATCTCCTTAGGCATTGCCCACCTAGGGTGAACTTATGTACTGGCAGTTAATACACTCACACACATGCAATAATTAATAAAATATTTAATGAAAAATTTGAAGACAATTTGAATCACTGTGTTGGTGTTTCCCATTATGAAAGGCTGGCACCTCATGTATAAAACAAATACTTCAAGTTCCCAGCACTCGAGAGGCAAAGGCTAGCAGATCTTAGTTCAAGGCCAGCCTCAACGATCTCCCAAGACAGCTGAAGTGCAGTCCCCCCAGTCCCCCCCCCACCAAGTGGGATTACGAAGGCATCTGAAGGAGGCAAGCAAAGCAAGCCTTCAACACAGTGAAGAGGCATTTGGGACTCACATCAGAATACAGGCAAGGAGAAGCCAGAAACACGAAGAAGAGACAACATGGGAAAGGGGCAGGATAATCCCACACCAAGCTTTACCAACCCTATGGAAGATTCCTACAGTGGGATCCCTCTGGGGATGGCCCAGGGCACAGATATCAGAAACACAATTGTGAACACACATAAAGAACTACAAGATTATAAAGAGCAAATCAAAGATCTAAGAAAAGAGAATGAAGAACTCAAGAAGGACCTAGAGAGAGAGAGAGACAAACTCCGGAAGGAAGTAGAAACACTGAAAAGATCCCATGCTGAAAAAGATAAGGAAATCAAGGCCAACCTCATCTATGTAGTGAGTTCCAGGCCAGCTGGGGCTAAAGGAAGAGAGAAAGAGAGACTGTGTGAAAAAAAGACAACCTCCCCAAACACTTCAATAAAATCATTCCTCTAGTCCCTTTTTGCAGATAGCAACATTATTCAATTTAAATTCACTGATGCACTTTTACTTCCATGTTTTACCTTTCTGCAAATAAGAGTAACATTTGGACCTGGAGTTTTGCCCTTCCCAGAAAGAATTTTAGATTTACTCATAAAAGTCATGGTTGTAGGTTATATTGACCTAGAATATATATTTCAGCTGATATTTACAGATGCAGTTGTAAGCATTAACATTTAACAAGTAAACTTTTTTTTTCATCTTTTTGAAACAGAGTCTCCCTGTTGCTCCAGCTGGCCTGGAACTCACTCTTTAGACCAGGCTGGACTTGAGTTTCCAGAGATCCACCTGCCTCTGTCTCCTAAAGGTTAGCATTAAAGGTGTGTGTCACCATGCCCAGCAGAAATAAACTTTTAATTCACCATTAATGTTCCACCTGAAATATGTAATTTATGATATGAATCCAGCATTGAGGTTTTCATTTTAGATCCTATAGTCCACAAAAGCAAAGTATAAATGCTGAATAATACATGGATATGCTGCCATACTGTTTCAGCATTTAGAAAAAGCATTAAAAATACTATAATTTCAGAAAGCTCTTTCAGAGGAGTTAGATCACATCCTACATCAGAAAATGCCAGTCAGTCTCTTTGATGTCCTTTATTACATCAAATCAATATGCCTGTTGACATATGATCAAAGTATTGTTTTTTTATTTCAGGGTTTGTTGATAGTGATGTAGCTGTGGAGTTCTCACTGGAAGAGAGGGAAAGCATAGGCCCTGCTCACAGGGCTTTGCACAGAGACCTGATTGTGGAGGATTATAGCTCTCTTATTTCTGTTGAAGAGAATATATTTATTACATTATTTATTACATTTCTTTTTTCTTTGTTTTTTTTTGGTCTTTTTGAGACAGGGTCTCCTTTAGTCCCAGCTGGCCTGGAGCTCACTATTTAGACCAGGCTGGCCTTGAACTCATGGAGTTCTGCCTGCCTCTGTGCCATGAGTGCTGGGATTAAAGTCATGCTCCACCATGCCCAGCTGCATTTCTTACAAATTTTTTGAATTCATATTCAGTGTTCTTAATGAACATCTCTGCATGTGTCTTAACTTTGTATGGCTTCAGGTTAGTCCTTTCAGGAAGACTTGTCCTTCTTTCCTTTTTTCCACAATAAATTTAGAAACTTTGTAGCATATGAAAAAGCATTAAAAATACTATAGTTTCAGAAAGCTCTTTCAGATGAGTTAGATCACATCCTACATCAGAAAATGCCAGTCAGTCTCTTTGATGTCCTTTATTACATCAATCTGCCTGTTGGCATATGGTCAAAGTGTTTTTTATTTCAGAGTTTGTTGATAGTCAGTGATGTCGCTGTGGAGTTGTCACCCCAATCATAAAGCTCCTTTTCTAACTTTGAATTTTGTCTGAACTATAATTGGAAGTAGAACATTAACCATGAAAACTGAGATATTCTAAATATTATCAATGGTTTTGCAGAATATTACAGCTGGAAAATTGTAGGAAGCTTTCTTTTATGCCAAACAGGACCATGCAGCCCTGCTACGGGAAAGGGAACACAGTGCCCCCTTTGTGGACACTGTGGGGAGCTGACCCTTGGTGCAGAAGCCAGCTGACTACTTCCCATAGCCACACCTGAGTGGTTCTTCAAACTCAGGCCCTTAGCCTGGACCCACGAGACATGTGTTCCCCTCTTGGCCTTGACTTCCCACCTGCCCAGAGATTGCTGAACCCTGGATGGGAATTTCAGGCCGATGGCTAATGGCCTATCTTTAGCCTATGTCCACTCACAACACCAGCTACCCAGATTGGTGGTCTGCAAAGGGAACCCTTTTCCAACCCACTGGCCACCTGAATGAAATGCAGGCCTACCTTGGCCTTTATGCCTGCTATAATTAATTAAAAAAAATAACGGTCAGGAATTCCGTGATGATGTTACTATGAAACTCAAATTTATTCCTTGCTACTGCCTGCTTTTCTAAACTAAATGATGTCAGTTCCCAGAGCCAATCATAGGCCCCACCAATTCTGTGCCACTGCACACCATTGTACCAACCAGCATCACGCACCTAAGTCATGTTGTTTGCTCCACCTTGGGGTGGAGTCAGACCCTGGCCACACGGTGCCCTGAGGCATGTTAGCTGAAAGCTAGCCTGCAATTCAAACTGGATTTTCTGACAGAAAATCATTTAGAAAATCCCCTAGTTTGTTTTTTGGTAAAGTATTGATCACAGAATTGAGTTAGAAATCCAGGTATTTTCTAAGTTCTCAATTCATGAACTACCCAGCACTGGAATACAAAGGTGCAAATGCACTTTCTATGTTTTTATTTATAGTCTCATAATAAGATAGATAGATAGATATGGTGTTGTTAGGTCCAGTTGTAAATTATGAACAGAGCAACCATGTAAAATGCCTGAGAAGAGGGAGACTGGGGCTGGACTGACAGAGGTCCTTGTTAAGGAATTAGAGATGAGTGGGAGGGGTGGGGTGTCAATGAGGTGGGGGCACCTGTCTGGGTCAGTGGAATGATTGCAAAGAAAGAGAAGGCAGGGTTTAGGGCAGTGATGGGGAATGGGACCTGAGAAATCCCAGGATTTAGAGGAAGGATGTAATGTGGGTGGAGTCAGAGAGCAAAGCAGGCAGAAGTGGGCAGAAGTAGGCAGAAGTAGGCAGAAGTGGGCAGAAGTAGGCAGGCTGCAAGTGCGCGGGTCAAAGACAGCTTTGAAAGGAGCTAAAGGCAGGCTAGACTGCTGGGTTTTATTGTAACTAGGAAACTCACCAGAGTAGGAGTGACCAAATGGAGTGGTGTGGTGCAGAGTCTGAGGAGGGCTGCATAGGATCAGGTCTACACAACACCCCATGTCTCAGGATAGCCCCAGGAACCACTCAGTGTAATGCAGGATCAGAGGTATGGGGAGAGGTAAATTGGTCTGTCTAGGGAATGGGAAAACTCACTAGAGACATAGGAACCACATGTAAAGCTATGCTTGGGAATCTGAGGCTGGGTGGGCCTTAGAAACTCACAGAGAATTGCCAGGCATGGACATGCACCCTTTTAATCCTAGCACTTGGGGGCAGAGACAGGTAGATGTTTGTGAGTTCAAGGCCAGTCTGGTTTACATAGTGAGTTCCATGCCAGGCCAACTGGGACTAAAAGGAAACCCTCTCTCAAAAAGACCAAAAAAAAAAAACCAACTGCTCTTGCATAGGGGTTCGATTCCCAGCATCCACATGGTGGCTAAGAACCTTCTTTAAGCACAGCATGGTTGTGCAGGCCTTTAATCCTAGCACTTGGGAGGCAGAGGCATGCAGAACTCTGTGAATTCCAGGCCAGCCTGGTCTACAGAGTGAGTTCCAGGCCAGCTGGGGCTACAGGGAGACGCTGTCTCAAAAGATTGTGGGATCCAATCGATGACCTGGCTTAGAAATCTCAGTACTAGAGGAATATTATAGAATTGAATTGTAGGAGAGGTGGGGAAATGAGCCTTTTCAGAGGAGCTTGGGGTTCAGAACCAGAGGCGAGTATGTTGGGATAAACCAGGGATCTGGACTTATTTTTTCAGTTTTTATATTTATTTATTTATTTATTTATTTATTTATTTATTTATTTATNTGAGACAAAAGAAATAAAATCACCATCAGTTAGAAGGTCACAGATATTTTCAAAGTTGAAACAAAATTTAAAATGTGCAATATTTACACATTTCACAAAATATTGTATTTCATCTATTAAAACTCTAACATTTAGCAAGAAAAAAGATCATAGGAGATATTGATTAAATAAATGTTAAATAAAGTGGTATTTGAATACTATAATTTTCCCATAGTTCACATAGGATAAATATACTCATTGACATTTACTACTAAGAACATATAAAGAAATTGTTATAATATCTACTGAAACAGACCACGGCATAAATTTTCAGATTCTCACCCTTCTTTACTTAGGAACCCTCACCTGGGCTCCTCTTTCATCCTCTCAAACTACCTGGTTGACTAAACTCTCATCTCTCTCACATTCCAGGGCTCTTTGCTTTGCTCAGAAGGGAGACCAGAACAGGCTTACACCTAGCAAGACCTGTGAATGGGAAAGAGGCAGTGACTCTTGCTGGATTACACAGAAATAATAGATTTCAAACAGTACTCTGCTGATTGATAATATAAAAAGAAGAGATGATTCCCAAATTATTTCCCAATTTTTATTGTCTGCCATGAATAATTAGAATACATAGGATTTTTTCCATTTTCATATACTGAGTATACTGAGTTCTGTCACTGACTGAAAATGTACCTATGGAAATGGAACTTTGTGATTCTGGCTACAGTATCATTTATCAATGGGTGACTGAAATTAACACCTCAAATAATTCCTCTAACAATTGGAAATGGTAAGAAATAAGAAAATAGAAAATGCTCTTCTCAATGTCCAGATATTGCACAATACACTAGTTTTTAAAGAAGTTAAGACTTATTCAGAAAAACTACCATGTGAACAAAGTAGACTGTTCTCTGTCAAAAGAAGCAGAATAGTAAACAAAAAAAGATCTGTAAGATAAATATCCTTACCTATAGACACCAGATTATTGTAATTCTCCAACATCGTCTCCCTGTACAAAGCCCTCTGAGCAGAGTCTAGGCATTTCCACTCCTCCTGGGAGAAGTCAATGGATACATCCTTAAAAGTCAATGGATCCTAATAAAATGATACTTTGACTTTTTGAACAGGGTACTACACTAGGAAAAAAGAGAAAATTAGTAAAGAAGTTATGAAGACTAGATGAACAAGCAGAATTCTTCAAAGAATATTATTTTTCCTGGTATATTTTTAATAAATGAGCTTTATTACATCAAGTGAGAAACACATACAAAGATGCAAAAGTTTCACTCATTTCCTTCCAGATCAGCTTACTGCAATTGTCAACCAACATCCACACTGTCTCAGGATGGAGAATACTCAGGAACTTGTTTAGTTATGTAGCTAAATTGCTCTTTCCTCTGTAATTTATAACTTGCTCATTTTTGTTGTTTTTGTTTTTTTTTTTTTTTTTTGCTGGCCTGGAACTCCCTATGTAATCCAGCTTTGACCTTGAACTCACAGCTATTGGCTTGTTTCTGCTTCCCGAGTACTGACATTAAGGGTGTCACCACAAGGCCCTGCAACTTTTTCATTTTAAAGACTGAATTTCAAAGTACTCAGAGTCATGCAAATGCTAAGAGAAAGAAGCTCCTTTAAGCAGATCTACACTGAATGGCAAGCTGGCCAGCTACTAAGTCAATGTGCTATTGTGTGCTATCGCATGCACTAAAGTGCTCAAAGTCCAATGAGCTTATGAAAAGGAAGAAATCAGTATGGTGATGCAAAATGGCAAATGTACTCAGAGAATAAAGGGAGACAAGTGTCCTTGGGGCAAAAAGTTTCCTGTAAAGTAATTTCAATTACATAAAATTAACCTTCACCATAGGAATACCATTTCCCTCTGTAATTTGTTTTTCTTTTATTTAAATTTTATGTGTATGATGTACTGTTTGCATTAGGTTTGTGCACCTGTGTCATTGTGTGTGCAGAAGGTCAGAAAAGAGTGTTGGATTCCCCTGGACTGGAGTTAAAGACAGTTCTCAGCCACCATATGGGTGCTGGGGATCAAACCAGGGTCTGCAAGAGCAGTCAGAGCTCTTAACTGCTAGAGCATCTCTCCAGACCCCATTCCTCCTTGATTTGTAACATAAAGTCCTATTGTACATACTTTCCTATGTAAAGAAACAACTGATTTGTAAGTATGTTTCAGAAATTCAAATGTTTATAATCAGCAGTGCACCTAGATAAAGCATTGATTTTGATTTAACAAGATTTGTGGTTGGTTCTGACTAACCCTTTCCTAACAAGCTCTGCAGTGAGGCCAGTGCAGCCACAAAAGGAACATCTTCTCCAGCAAACAGAGCAGAGCATGGCAGAAGAATAAGGAGGAGTTTAAATGAAGAGTGTTTGGCCGTATGTGCTCTCCCTCAAGAGTAAGAAGACTGACATCATCCTGTAAAGTGTGTCCTGGAGACTGCATGTAATGAGTAAATCAGAAACTTAGGGGAGAAAATATTCTAAAATCATTTCTGATAGTACTTCCTCTTTTTCCTCATTTTCCTCCTGAAAATTTTCTAAAAGGCATACACTGAGCAACTTATGCAAAGGACAATACAAGGATTTTGCCAACAGTGTTCCTTACTGCAAAAGGTTAAAAAAGTAGACCACAACATGTACACAATATCTGATCAACAAATATTTTATTGAAGTACAAAGAAACCGGTAATGAAAACATATTGAGAACTGAGTGTGAAATAGAAGTGCCAACAGACAAAAGAGGTCAGCTTCAGAATCTCCAGCAGTAACACTGAGTATTTAGCAAACAAATACAAAGGTTTCTGTCTTCAAGGGAAGGGAAAAAAGAACAGTAATGAAAGGAGAGATTCTGCATTAAATGTCATGATGTTGTAGGATCATTCTGTAAATTACCAGAAGAAAATTTACTCCTAGTAAACCAAAAGTGATCAAGTCTGAGTTTGGGATGAGATTAAAAGCCCTCACACCAAGGGAGTCTCCTCCCATGAGATAATATACAGGTTCACAGAAAGCCAGCAGCCAAACCATCCTGCTTTGATGTTGCTGGAATTAAAATATAGCAAGCAGTAGAATATCGAATAAAGTACATGAAAAGATCAGTTTTCTGTACAACTTAAACTACAATGCAGTGGTGTATGAGACCCAACTCCATCTTCTTTAGGAATTGAAGACTGGCAGGATTCGTTTTCACCTACACATCAGAAACACTTTTGAGAGGGCAGCCATCCATTCATTGGATTAGTCTGGAGGACAGAATTAGAGGCAGGATGTTACACAGGTGATCAATAGGTAAAGAGTTAATGTGGGCCAGGCATTGTGTAGCAGCGCTCTTAATCCCGGATTAGAAGGAAGAGTAGGTGATCTCTGTGAGATGCTAGAAAGCCTCCACTCTGTAGCAAGTCCTGGACAGAAAATGTTGTAAGTGTAAAATAAAAAAAATATTTTGAGAAAGAAAGGTACCTTGTCCATGCTCTTGATGAATTTACCTGAAAAGAAGTCATCTCTCTTCTACAGTGATTTCCTTTCCAAGCATCTTCTATAACAGTCTTCTCTGTCTTTTGGGAACCTTCCTTTCAGTTCACTGAAAATCCACTTCACCTGCCAACATAAAAAGAAGCACCTCAGAAAACAACAGGCCATTCTCACTGTCTGCTGTGACAGTAGATATGCAAGATGAAAAAGCTCCACATGGAAACCGGGATACAAGTTTCTTGCTTTCCTGCCTTCCAGTGGCCTTTCCTGAAACAAGATCCAGAATTTCTACTATGCTCTGGGAAAGTAGCTGCCTCACCTGTTACCTAAACAAGGAAGTGTACAAGTTTTCATCCTCTCAAATAGAGGCTAATTAAACTTTCCTTCAGCAGCACTGGTAGGCGCCCCCGCCTCCCTTCTAATGCCTGCTGCTGTTAATGGAAACAGCACTGATCTACTGACCTGCATAACAGAATCACTGTGGGAGGGCAAGGGAAATTTTTTTTTAAAAGCTGAAATTCTGCAGTAGTTCATTGTGAATTTAAAGTCTCTGTTAAGCCTACTGAATCAAGCTCATGTCCCCATATGTCTGTCTGTGTGTCTACCAAGGGAGGCTGGTTAAGCTATCTAAGCCATTCCCTCAAAGACCAACTTTCCTCACCCAGCAGTGATCAGTTCAGATACTTCCGCGATATTTTTATGATTTCTCAATTTATGGCTATGATGTATTGCCTGCGTGCATATGAGGACACCATGTTGTGCAGTGCCCAGGGATGTCAGAAGAGGGCTTTGATACCCTGGAACTTGACTTAATGTTTGTTACCTGCCACGTAGGGGTGTGAATCGAGTCCAGGAACTCTCCGGAGCAGCTAGTCCTCTACCACTGACCATCTCTCCAGTCCCTTTATGAGCACATATTTGCAACCACAAATAAAGGCATGGTGGTATGGACTTTAATCCCAGCACTCCTGAGGCAGAGCCAGTAGATGTCTGTCAGTCCAAGGCCAGGCTGCGTCTAATAGTATTTCCAGGCCATGGGCCTAGCAGGGAGACCCTGGTCTCAAAAATTCCCCCCCCCCCAAAATAATGCAAAGGCCAATATACCAATATATGCAGTAAAATTTACAACACTGATTTCTATGAAGAGTATTCATATAAAAAAAAAGAACAACTCTATAAAGAATAGACCAAGTGTTAACCCACCAAGGGAAAGGGGCAGAGGGTGGCTGATCAATGTGAGGTCAAGGAGACTGTTCTACATTTGAGTCTCAGTATAGAGCTGCTATTTAGGGTGACCCGTCTCAAAGTAAATAAACAAACAAAAAAAAAAATAAAATAAAACTCAACAAATAAGTCCAGATCCCTGGTTTATCCCAAAAACAAGAAATAAATAGATAATTGAATAATACATGGATGTGCTGCCATACTGTTTCTGCATTTAGAAAAAGCATTAAAAATACTATAATTTCAGAAAGCTCTTTCAGAGGAGTTAGATCACATCCTACATCAGAAAATGCCAGTCAGTCTCTTTGATGTCCTTTATTACATCAAAGCAATCTGCCTGTTGGCATATGGTCAAAGTATTGTTTTTTATTTCAGAGTTTGTTGATAGTCAGTGATGTAGCTGTGGAGTTCTCACTGGAAGAAAGGGAAAGCTTAGACCCTGCTCAGAGGGCTTTGCATTATTTTGGGGGAGTGGGGGAATCTTTTTGAGACAGGGTCTCCCTGTAGCTCCAGCTGGCCTGGAAGTAACTATGCAGAGCAGCCTGGCCTTGGACTGACAGACATCTACCTGGCTCTGCCTCAGGAGTGCTGGGATTAAAGTCGCATACCACCATGCCTTTATTGTGTGGTTACAACTATGTGCGCATAAAGGGCTGGAGAGATGGGTTAGTGGCTGAGAGGACCGGCTGCTCCCGGGGAGCTCCTGGACTTGATTCACACCACCCACGTGGCAGGTAACAAACATCCTTAAGTCAAGTTCCAGGGTATCCAAAAGCCCTCTTCTGACCTCCCTGGGCATTGCACAACATGGTGTCCTCATATGCACGCAGGCAATACACTCATAGCCATAAAGTTTAGAAAATCCTAAAAATACTGCAGAAGTATCTGCAACTGATCACTGCTGGGTGAGGAAAGTTGGTCTTTGAGGGAATGGCCTTAGATAGCTTAGCCAGCCTCCCGTTGGTAGACACACAGACAGACATATGGGGACATGAGCTTGATTCAGTAGGACTTAACAGAGACTTTAAATCTCACAATGAACTACGGCAGAACTTCAGCCTTTCAAATAAAAATTGTCACTTGCGATTCCCACAGTGATTCATCTATGCAGGTCAGTAGATCAGTGCTGTTTCCATTAACAGCAGCAGGCATTAGAAGGTGAGGCTGGGGGCTGCCTACCAGTGCTGCTGAAGGAAAAGTTTAATTTAGCCTCTGAGAGGATGAAAACTTGTTACACTTCCTTGTTTAGGTAAGCAGGTGAGGCAGCTACTTTCCCATGAACATAGTAGAAATTCTGGATCTTGTTTGCAGGAAAGGCCACTGGAAGGCAGGAAAGCAGAAACTTGTATCATGGTTTCCATATGGAGCTTTTCCATCTTGTGTATCTACTGTCACAGCAGACAGAATGGCCTGTTGTCTCTTCTGAGGTGCTTCTTGTTATGTTGGCAGGTAAAGAGGATTTTCAGTGAACTGAAAGGAAGGTTCTCAAAAAAACAGAGAAGAATGGTTATAGAAGATCGCTTGGAAAGGAAAGTCACTGTACAAGAAGAGAGATGACTTCTTTTCAGGTAAATTCATCCAAGAGCATGGACAAGGTACCCTTTCTTTCTCAAAATATTTTTTTTATTTTACACTTACAACATTTTCTGGTCCAGGACTTGCTACATAGTGGAGGCTTTCTGCATCTCACAGAGATCAGCTTGCATCTGCCTTCTAATCCTGGGATTAAGAGCCTGTACCACAATGCCTGGCCCACATTAACTCTTTACCTATGTATCACCTGTATAGCATACCTGCCTCTCAATTCTGTCCTCCAGACTAATGCAATGCATGCATGGCCTGCCCTCTCAAAAGTGTTTCTGCTGTGGTAGGTGAAAACGGAATCCTGCCAGTCATCAATTCCTAAAGAAGATGGAGTTGGGTCATCACACACCACTGCATTGTAGTTTAAGTTGTACAGAAAACTGATCTTTTCATCATACTTTATTCGGATATTCTACTGCTTTGCTTATCATTTTAATTCCAGCAACATCATAAGCAGGATGGTTTGGCTGCTGGGTTTCTTGAGACCTGTATCCATTAGTCTCATGGGAGGAGACTCCCTTGGTTGAAGGGCTTTTAATCTCATCCCAAACTCAGACTTGATCACTTTTGATTTACTAGGAGTAAATTTTCTTCTGGTAATTTACAGAATGATGCATACACATCATGACATTTAATGCAGAATCTCTTCTTTCATTACTGTTCTTTTTTCCCTTCCTTTGAACAGAAACTTTTGATATTTGTTTGCTAAATACTCAGTGTTACTGCTGGAGATTCTGAAGCTGGCCTCTTTTGTCTGTTGGCACTTCTATTTCACACTCAGTTCTCAATGATGTTTTCATTACTGGTTCTTTGTACTTCAATAAAAATATTTGTTGATCAGATATTGTGTACATGTTGTGGTCTACTTTTTAACCTTTTGCAGTAAGGAACACTGTTGGCAAAATCCTTGTATTGTCCTTTGCATAAGTTGCTCAGTGTATGCCTTTTAGATAAATTTTCAGGAGGAAAATGAGGATAAAAGGGGAAGTACTATCAGAAATGATTTTAGAATATTTTCTCCCCTAATGTTTCTGATTTACTCATTACATGCAGTCTCCAGGACACACTTTACAGGATGATGTCAGTCTTCTTACTCTTCAGGGAGAGCACATACGGCCAAAACACTCTTCATTTAAACTCCTCCTTTATTCTTCTGCCATGCTCTGCTCTGTACTGCTGGAGAATGTTCCTTTTGTGGCTGGAACACTGGCCTCACTGCAGAGCTTGTTAGGAAAGGGTTAAGTCAGAACCAACCACAGTTCTTGTTAAGTCAAAATCAATGCTTTATCTAGGAATGCACTGCATAATTATAAACATTTGAATTTCTGAAACATACTTACAAATCAGTTGTTTCTTTACATAGGAAAAGTATGTACAATAGGACTTGTATGTTACAAATACAAGAGGATGGGGTCTGGAGAGATGCTCTAGCAGTTAAGAGCTCTGACTGCTCTTGCAGAGGTCCCGCGTTTGATCCCCAGCACCCATATGGTGGCTGAGAACTGTCTTTAACTCCAGTTCCAGGGGAATCCAACACTTTATTCTGACCTTCGCACACTACATGACACAGGTGCACAAACCTATATGCAAACAGTACATTCATACACATAAAAATTAAATAAAATGAAAACAAATACAGGAGGGAAATGGTATTCCTATGGTGAAGGTTAATTTTATGTAATTGAAATTACTTTACAGGGAACTTTTTGCCCAAAGGACACTTGTCTCCCTTTAGTTTTCTCTGAGTACATTTGCCATTTGCATCACCCATACTGATTTCTTCCTTTTCATAAGCTCATTGGACTTTGAGCACTTTAGTGCATGACGATAGCACACAATAGCACATTTGACTTAGTAGCTGGCCAGCTTGCCATTCAGTGTAGATCCTGCTTAAAGGAGCTTCTTTCTCTTAGCATTTGCATGACTCTGAGTGCTTTGAAATCAGTCTTTAAAATGAAAAAGTTGCAGGGCCTTGTGGTGCACACCCTTAATGTCAGTACTCGGGAAGCAGAAACAAGCCAATAGCTGTGAGTTCAAGGTCAAGCTGGATTACATAGGGAGTTCCAGGCCAGATGTGGCAACAGATGTCTCCAAAAAACCAAAACAACAAAAATGAGCAAGTTATAAATTACAGAGGAAAGAGCAATCTACATAACTAAACAAGTTCCCTGAGTATTTCCATCCTGAGACAGTGTGGATGTTGGTTCAACAATTGCAGTAAGCAGATCTGGAAGGAAATGAGTGAAACTGTTTGCATCTTTGTATGTGTTTCTCACTTGATGTAATAAAGCTCATTTTCATTAAAAATGTACCAGGAAAAATAATATTCTTTGAAGAATTCTGCTTGTTCATCTAGTCTTCATAACTTCTTTACTAATTTTCTCTTTTTTCCTAGTGTAGTACCCTGTTCAAAGTCACATGGCCAAATGATCATTTTTCACTTTAGGATCCATTGGCTTTTAAGGATGTATCCATTGACTTCTCCCAGGAGGAGTGGAAATGCCTAGACTCTGCTCAGAGGGCTTTGTACAGAGAGACGATGTTGGAGAATTACAATAATCTGGTGTCTATAGGTAAGGATATCTATCTTACAGATCTTTTTTGTTTACTATTCTGCTTCTTTTGACAGAGAACAGTCTACTTTGTTCACATGGTAGTGTTTCTGAATAAGTCTTAACTTCTTTAAAAACTAGTGTATTGTCAATATCTGGACATTGAGAAGAGCATTTTCTTATTTTCTTATTTCTTACCATTTCCAATTGTTAGAGGAATTATTTTGGGTGTTAATTTCAGTCCCCCATTGATACATGATACTGTAGCCAGAATCACAAAGTTCCATTTCCATAGGTACATTTTCAGTCAGTGACAGAACTCAGTATATGAAAATGGAAAAATTCCTATATATTCTAATTATTCTCGCAGACAATAAAAATTGGGAAATAATTTAGGGAATCATCTCTTCTTTTATATATTATCAATCAGCAGAGTACTGTTTGAAATCTATTACTTTCTGTGTAATCCAACAAGAGTCACGTGCCTCTTTCCCATTCACAGGTCTTGCTAGGTTTAAGCCTGTTCTGGTCTCCTGTCTGGAACAAAGCAAAGAGCCCTGGAATGTGAAGAGAGTGGAGAGTTTAGTCAACCAGGTAGGTGTGAGAGGATGAAAGAGGGGCCCAGGTGAGGGTTCCTAAGTAAAGAAGGGTGAAGTCCTGAAAATATTTATGCCGTGGTCTGTTTCAGTAGATATTATACAATTTCTTTACTATGTGTCTTGTAGTAAATGTCAATTGAGTATATTTTATCCTATGTGAACTATGGGAAAATTATTAGTATTCAAATACCACTTTATTTAATCATTTATTTAATCAATATCTCCTATATCTTTTTTCTTGTAAATGTTAGAGTTTAATAGATGAAATACAATATTTTGTGAAATGTGTAAATATTGCACTTTAAATTTTTGTTTCAACTTTGAAAATATCTGTGACCGTCTGACTGCTGGTGATTTTTCTTTGCTTTTGGATAATTTATGCATTTCTGCTAAAGTGACAGTATGACTATGTGGAAAATCACCTAATATATTTACAAAGCATAAAATTCTGTATTTTCTTCCCATCTTTGAATAGGAATGTGTTAAATATGTGTGTGTTTCACATTGCATTAGTACATTCCTCTGGTTTCTACCTACTGTTGATGTTTACATTTCAGTTTCTTCAGAAAAGAGATTGTGAAACATTGATCTTTCATAATACCTGAGATCTATTCTATTGCCCAAGACATTGTATGTTACTAAACATTTTCTTTGAGTTTCAGAAGTTGCAAATCTCTGTTGTGTCCATGAGAGTCAGTCTAGATTTATTTGGGAAACATACTTTCTTATGCTGCTCATATGCTTATTACTTAATAATCTTTGTGGCTTCATTATTCATCACAGACAGGATATAGTTTACACAGGCATGGTTAGCAGGCTGGATCTTGTTCATGCACAACCCTCTCTGTATAATTCTTCTCAGCCATGATATTGGATTTCCTTTTTTCAATGGATATTTTTAATTTATTTTTTTTTCTGAATTTCATAAAATTCATCTTAATCATATTTGGAACTCCCCTGTCTGCACCAAATTTATATTTAAGGATTTTCAAGTTGTTTGTCTATCCAGATGACTGTTGGAGCCTATTCATCCTTTCTAGCATCACTCCCTTGAAGAAGATCAGTTCCCCCTCACCTAGCAGTGATCAGCTGCTGATAGTCCTTCAGCAAACATTTGGGCCTCCTGTTCATGTCCCCAGTTCTGTTCTGGGTTTGATCTGCTTCAGCAGGCATGGGTTTCGTGCATGCTGTCGTCATTGCTGTAAATTCTTATGAAAAATTCCCCCAATCCTATAATACTCTGATTCCTTCTGCTCAAGCTCCATCCCTGAGGCTTATACAATCTTTCTGCTCCCTCTTCTGCCTTGATCCTCTTGGGGTCTGGGCAGGGGAATTTTAATGTAGAAGTCCTATCCAGGGACACAAACTCTACAAGCTTTCATTTTCCAAGTTTAGCCAATCTGGTCTTCTGTGTTCTTTGTCCTCTGTTGTATGAGGAAGCTTTCCTGATGAGAGTTGAGAAATGCATTATTAATATTATTATTATTTATTTTTATTTACTTTTGTATGTATATGAATGTATGGTCTGCATATAGGTTTGTGCNAAAGAAAGCTCTTATGTAAAGTAGCACATTGATACTTTCACAATCATATAATAGGCAAAATAAATGGGTGTTTTACTTTTCTGTGTGCTGTGACAGAACACTCTCCTAAGGGAACTTAAAGGGATAAGTGATTATTTGAGCTTATGGTTGCAGGTTTGAGAGGGATTAGTGTCTGTCATGGTAAGGAGGCCTGGTGAGGTGTCCAGACCATGGGCCAAAAGCTAAGTGCTTACATTTTCAAGCAGGCAGAGAAAGCTGAGGGGGACTGGAAATCATCCAGCAAATCTTAAGAACTCTCTAAGCCACCCCGGTGTCATGTTTCCTCCAACAAGACCACACATTCTAAGAACTCTCCAACAGGGTGCACAGCTGGGGACAAAACGTCCAAAATCTTGGAACCTCATGCAATGCAACCTTAGGGGTCTGAGAACTGTTCTTCTAATGGAGAACACGTGATGAAGATAACCTGTGGCAATGCTCCAAGCTGCCATGTTCTTATCCCATTATTTGGATAAGCAGCTGTCCAAAGGCTCAAATCAGGAACACTATCTAAATTAAATCAAACAACTTAGGGCATGTGTGTCATATAGTGTACATTTAAGGAAAGCAGCCTGAAACTGTGGAAAGAGCATACTGAAAAATAAATATGCAATATCTCAGCATGAGTGCATTATTTAGCTGATGGAAATATAATAGCACAGAGCCAGACAGGAAAACCTCTCTTTCAGTCAAAGGAAAGGTTAGTCAAGAGACTCCAAAAAGAAAGAGCCAATTGTACCACCACATGATCCATCCAAAAACATGAAGGGACATCCCTGGAGCTGAAGAAAGGACATACTTCAGACAGAGGACTTGGAGCAACAGAGATGAAACTGAATTGGAGTTCTATTCCCTAAAGACAACTTCTCATATTTTTGGAGGATACATGCAAGTGTGAAGGGTGACAACCATTCAATGGTCCAGTCATACCTGGAAAGCATAATAAACAACATGACTTGGCCAGCCAGCTATAGTGGTGCCCAGTAATCACAGCTGTCTAATTGCACTTAAAGCCTGTGCAATGGGAAGGAACACTTGTGTGGACTGTAAAATAGCCAAATACACATGGCTTGGAGAGATCATAATCCTAGAAAGAACGTTACCTCTGTTAAATTACTGGGCTATATTCTTTCTTCATGATAAAAATGATTTTTTATATTTACAGAAAGTATCATAGCCACCACTCATCAAAGAAGCTGCTTTTGCAAGAGATACACTGCAGTACAGGCTTCAACAACTGCTCACACACAGAGAATAATTATACATGGAGATGCCAAACCCTAAGTGACAAATTTACAGTAGAGTTTTTATACTTAAGTCTCAAGGAACTTAGTGGAATGAGGGCTAGGAAAAATAATAATGCATTTCTTGGGCTGGAGAGATAGCCTAGCAGTTAAGAGCACTGACTGCTCTTGCAAGGACCTGGGTTTATCCCCAGCCCACATATGGCAGCTAAAAACCATCTGTACTCAGTTCCAGGAAGAACTCCAGTTCCAGGGAATCCAGACCCTTTTCTGACCTCCGCAGGACACAACAACGGGTGGCATCAGCAAACATTTGGGCCTCCTGTTCATGTCCCCAGTTCTGTTCTGGGTTTGATCTGCTTCATCAGGCATGGGTTTTGTGCATGCTGTCATCATTGCTGTAAATTCTTATGAACAATTCCCCCAATCCTATAATACTCTGATTTCTTATGGTCAAACACCATCCCTGAAGCTTATACAATCTTTCTGCTCCCTCTTCTGCCTTGATCCCCCTGGGGTCTGGGCAGGGGAGTTTTAATGTAGAAGTCCTATCCAGGTACACAAACTCTACAAGCTTTCATTTTCCAAGTATAGCCAATCTGGTCTTCTGTGCTCTTTGTCCTCTGTCGTATGAGGAAGCTTTCCTGATGAGAGTTGAGAAATGCATTGTTATTATTATTATTATTATTATTATTTAATTTTATTTACTTTTGTATGTATATGAATGTACGGTCTGCATATAGGTTTGTGCACCTGTGTTGTGCAGTGCCGCGGAGGTCAGAAAAGGGTCTTGGATTCCCCTGGAACTGGAGTTCTCCTGGAACTGAAGTCACAGATGGTTCTTAGCCACCATGTGTGTGCTGGAGATCAAACCCAGGTCCTCTGCAAGAGCAGTCAGTGCTCTTAACTGCTAGGTTATCTCGCCAGCCCAAGAAATGCATTATTATTTTTCCTAGCCCTCATTCCATTAAGTTCCTTGAGACTTAAGTATAAAAACTCTACTGTAAATTTGGCACTTAGTGTTTGGCATCTCACTTATAATTATTCTCTGTGTGTGAGCAGTTGTTGAACCCTGTACTGCAGTGTATCTCTTGCAAAAGCAGCTTCTTTGATGACTGGTGGCTGATGTACTTTTCTGTAAATATAAAACTCCATTTTTATCATGAAGAAAGAATATTAGCCCAGTAATTTAACAGAGGTAGGTCTTCTCTAGAGTCTATGATCCCTCCAGCCATGTGCATTTGGCTATGTTTACAGTGCCACACAAGTGTTTCTTCCCATTGCACAGGCTTTAAGTGCAATTAGACAGCTGTTGATTACTGGGCACCACTATAGCTGGCTGGTCCAGTCATTGTTGTGGTTATTATGCTTTCCAGGTATGACTGGACCATTGAATGCTTGTCACCCTTCACAGCTTGCATAGTATCCTCCAAAAATATGAGAAGTTGTCTTTAGGGAATAGAACTTCCAATTCAGTTTCATCTCTGTTGCTCCAAGTCCTGTGTCTGAAGTATGTCCTTTCTTCAGCTCTGGGGATGTCCCTTCATGTTCTTGGAGGTGATCATGTGCTTGTCCAATTGCCTTTTTCTTTTTGGAGTCTCTTACACTACCCTTTCCTTTGACTGAAAGAGAGGTTTTCCTGTCTGGCTCTGTGCTTATTATATTTCTATCAGCTAAACACATGCACTCATGCTGAGATATTGCATATTTATTTTTCAGTATGCTCTTCCACAGTTTCAGGCTGCTTTCCTTAAATGTACACTATATGATTCAACATGCCCTAAGTTGTTTGATTTAATGTTAGATAGTGTTCCTAATTTGAGCCTTTGGACAGCTGTTTATCCAAATAATGGGATAAGAAGATGGCAGCTTGGAGCATTGCCACAGAGTTATCTTCATCATGTGTTCTCCATTAGAAGAACAGTTTTCAGACCCCTAAGGTGCATTGCATGAGGTTCCAAGATTTTGGACATTTTGTCCCCAGCTGTGCACCCTGTTGGAGAGTTCTTAGAATGTGTGGTCTTGTTGGAGGAAACATGACACTGGGGTGGCTTAGAGAGTTCTTACGATTTACTGGATGATTTCCAGTCCCCCTCAGCTTTCTCTGCGTGCTTGAAAATGTAAGCACTTAGCTTTCGGCCCATGGTCTGGACACCTCACCAGGCCTCCTTACCATGACAGACACTAATCCCTCTCAAACTTGCAACCATAAGCTCAAATAATCACTTATTCCTTTAAGTTCCCTTAGGTGAGTGTTCTGTCACAGCAACAGAAAAGTAAAACACCCATTATTTTGCCTATTATATGATTGTGAAAGTATCAGTGTGCTACATACAGAGCTTTCCTTGATGATCTGAGTGTTTTCCAGCCCAACAAGCCATAAATGTGGACATACACAGCACCATTCCATCATGCAGTGGAAGTGATCCTCATGAGAAATGACAAGTAGGTTCTGAAGTTAGATGAAAGTTGCATGAAGATATGATAAACACTTCTCTGATTACTGCTTCTGACTTAGTGAGGGCACAATTCCCAACATGTCTCTTTGTTCTCATGAGCTGAGGTTATGATATATTCAAAACATGTAGCCTTGTTAAAGTTATGGTTATCCTATCTTCAAAATTCACTCTGTGTGTAATACTATTTGCTAAGGTGTGAAAAGGTAGTTGATTTGTGATTCTGGTACTTGCCCTGTAGTAGGCTGGTCTGTGGTATTAGGCATGTCTGTGGCAAGCAGGAACAGAAGTGGGGACAACCTGTGGAAGTTCTATCACCTGAATGTCTAGAATTGCCTGTGTGCTTACTGAGAACCAGAAGTCCGTGGGTGCACATTGAATACGAGCGTAGTCCAGAGATCTGAGGCAGAAAGAGGATGAATCTGCCTGTGCCCCACCTAGAAGGGGAAGAAAGTGCAGAGAGAGTAGAGCTCTTCATTCTACAGGGTAATCATGATGCATTGGGTGGGATCTGATTTCCCAGGGTGGTTGGCAGGCCTATGCCATGCAGCTGATGCCACAGGCAAGGTAGGGGTGAGGTCAGCCCTTGGAGGATCTTACAAAGTAAGTTGAGATTTGAGCTTGTCTGAGGGCAGGGGACCCTGCTGTGATGGGTGGGTGTGGAGTGAGAGGGCAGTTCAGGGATCTAGAGTGGAAAGAGCAGGAGTGGGCCTGGGCCCAATGGTACAGGGGGACCTGGTGCACATTGAGAATGGAGCTGCTCAGGCTTCAGGTGAATCAGGACACACTGGGCAGGATCTGATGTACCAGGGTACTAGGCAGGTCTGTGTCAGGAAGAGCAGGGGCCATGGACCAATGGGGGTGAGGACAGGCCATGGAGAATATTCTGATCACGTTCTCTTTCTGTCATGAAAGCACTGAATAAAACAATCTTGTGGAAGTGAGGGTTTATTTGGCTTACAAACATAGCCCATCCCAAAGAGAAGCCAAGCAGAAACTCAGGGCAGGAAGCTGGATCACAGACCATGGAGGATAGCTGCTTTGTGTCTTGTTCTTCATGTGTGAAGATTTGAACAATCAAATTCTTTTATGTTCTTAATTGCTTTAAAAATATAAAATGTGGATCTTCAGTGCTGTCCACGCTACCAGGGAACTCTTTTGTATTTGTAGGTTTCTTTGACTTGGAAAGCCTGCACCAGACACCATCAAGAAATTCATACTTTCAATTCTTCATTCCTAGAACCAGTCTTGCTACCACAATCTCTACTCATAAGGGTTTTCTTTT
>VZQC01003239.1:228134-293454 GCA_009823505.1 Rhizomys pruinosus | reverse complement strand
CAGGGGAGAAACCCTACAAATGTGAAGAATGTGACAAGGCCTTTAGTCAAAGCTCTAATCTCAGAGTACATGAGAGAATTCATACGGGGGAGAAATCCTACAATTGTGAAGTATGTGACAAGTGCTTTAGTCACACGTCAGATCTTCGAAAACATGAGAGAATTCATACAGGGGAGAAACCCTACAAATGTGAAGAATGTGACAAGTCGAAGCTCTGATCTCAGAGTACATGCAAGACTTCATACAGGGGAGAAACCCTACTAATGTAAAGAATGTGTCAAATCCTTTCATTATAAGGCAGTTCTTAGAAGACATGAGAGAATTCATACAGGGGAGAAAGCCTACAAACGTGAAGTATGTTACATGTCCTTTATTCGAAGGGAACGTCTTAGACTACATGAGAGAATTCATACAGGAGATAAACCCTACAAATGTGAAGTGTGTGACAAGTCCTTCAGTCACAGGTCAGATCTTGGAAAACATGAGAGAATTCACACAGGGGAGAAACCCTACAAATGTGAAGAATGTGACAAGGCCTTTATTCAGAGGGCACAACTTAGAATACATGAGAGAATTCATACAGGAGAGAAACCCTACAAATGTGAGGAATATGACAAAGACTTTAGTCGAAGCTCTGATCTCAGAGTACATGAAAGACTTCATTCAGGGGAGAAACCCTACAAATGTGAAAAATGTGACAAGGCCTTTAGTCAAAGCTCTAATCGCAGAGTACATGAGAGAATTCATTCGGGGGAGAAACCCTACAAATGTGAAGAATGTGTCAAGTGCTTTAGTCACACGTCAGATCTTTGAAAAGATGAGAGAATTCATACAGGGGAGAAACACTACAAATGTGAAGAATGTGACAAGGACTTTAGTCGAAGATCTGATCTCAGAGTACATGCAAGACTTCATACAGGAAACCCTACAAATGTAAAGAATGTGTCAAATCCTTTAGTTATAAGGCAGTTGTTAGAAGACATGAGAGAATTCATACAGGGGAGAAAGCCTACAAATGTGAAGAATGCGACAAGTCCTTTAGGCACAGGTCAGATCTTGGAAAACATGAGAGAATTCATACAGGGGAGAAACCCTACAAATGTGAAGAATGTGACAAGTCCTTTAGGCACAGGTCAGATCTTGGAAAACATGAGAGAATTCATACAGGGGAGAAACCCTACAAATGTGAAGAATGTGACATGGGCTTTAGTCGAATCTCTGATCTTAGACTACATGAGAGACTTCATACAGGGGAGAAACCCTACTAATGTGAAGAATGTGACAAGTCCTTTATTCGATGGGCATCTTTACATCTTGGTCAACATGAGAGAATATTACAGGGGAGAAAGCCTACAAATGTGAAGAATTTGTCTAGTCATTTATTCTAAGGACTGTTCATAGAATATGTGAGATAATTCATAAAGGGAATAACCCCTACAAATGTGAAGAATGCGACAGGTCCTTTAATTGAAAGGCACATCTTAGAGTACATGCGAGAATTCATACAGGAGAGAAACATAAAAATGTGAAGAATTTGACAGGTCCTTAATTTGAAGGCTTGATTATAGAGTACATGAGAGAATCCATGCAGGAGAGAAACCCTATAAATGTGAAGAATGTGACAAGTCCTTTATTTGAAGGCCTGATCTTAGACTACATGAGAGAATTTGTACAGGGGAGAAAACCTACAAGTGTGAAAAGTGTGAAAAGTCCTTTACTGATAAGTCACATTTTAGAAGACATCACAGAATTAATAATGAAAGGAGATAGTAGATATCTAAGTTCCACAACTATTCATTTATCCATATGTCAGATTCAAGAATATAGCAAGAAAGCATAGTGGTGAAATAGTTTACCATTGTACAAGTTTGTCAGATCTTGGGCTCATTCTGTAGAGAACAATACAGAATCTATATGAGAGGGAAAGTTTTACATGCAACAAACTTGCTTAAATATTTAATAAACATTTAAATTTTAGGAATACTGTAATGTCTACTGATGAAAATTTTAGAAATATCAAATGGTAAATTTCATAAATTTTCATTCTTAATTCAATATGAGAAAATTCTTAGGTATGAGTAAATAGAAACTTAAAGGCTTGAATTGTATTTTTTAACACTTTAATTTTTTTTTCATTTATTGTATGTGTATGAATGTTCTATCTGCATGTTGGTTTGTGCACCCGTGTCATGCAATGCTGCGGAGGTCAGAAGAGGGTGTCGGATTCCCCTGGAATTGGAGTCAACGATGGTTCTCAGCTGCTTTGTGGGTGCTGTGGATCAAACTCCAGTCCTCTGCAAGAGCAGTTGGTGCTCTTAACCGCTTGGCCATCTCTCCATCCCCCAGGCTTGAAGTTTTACTTGTTCATCCATTCTTGTCAAATATCACAGAATCTGAAATTTAAATTAATTCTAAAAATGATTTTAAGCATAATTCCTTTTACCTTATGTCTTATGACACATCAGAAATTTCATATTGAGCAAGAGTCTTACAGAAATAGCTAAGATATGTCAAAATTTCACAGAGTTATAACATGTGAATGTTTGAAAATGTGTAGCATATATACAATGTAGAAAATGGGCCTGGAGAGATGGCCTAGCAGTTGAGTGCCGACTGCTCTTGAAGAGGACCCAGGTTCGATCCACAACACTCACATGGCGGCTGAGAACCATCTGTAACTCCAACTCCAGGAGAACTCCAGTTCCGGGGGAATCCGACACTCTCTTCTGACCTCTGTGGCATTGCAGGACACAAGTGCACAAACCTGCATGCAGACAGTATATTCATACACATAAAAATAAATAATAATAAAAAAAGAAAATTCTAAAAGGCATGAATGAGAAGTATCTTTATGTATTAAATGGTAAATAAAAACCCTCCTCATCTCCTTTTAGTAATACACAGTTCATTCAAAACTTCCTGAACACTGTTTGAGTAGTGACTTTTTTTTCCTTTTTGTGACATGGTCTGCCTGTACCCCCAGCTGGCCTGGAACTCACTAATAGACCAACGTAGTCTTGAACTCATAAAGATCTTCCTGCCTCTGCCTCCATAGTGTTGGGATTAAAGGCATGTGGTACCAGACCAGGCCACAGTGAATGTTCAACTTTAATTCTTTTTTGGGGGGGGGGATCTTTTCAAGACAGCTGTCCTGGAACTCACTCTGTGGACCAGGCTGGCCTTGAACTCACAAAGATCCACCTGCCTCTGCCTCCCAATTGTTAGGATTAAAGGCATGTGCCACCACACCCGGCTCAACTTTAATTCTTATAGGATAATTGTAATGCATTCCCCAATCTCTCAACTGAAGTTTCCTGGAATTCAAGATTTAAAGAATATTAAGTTTGGAGCTGGAGAGATGGCCTAGTGGTTAGGAGCACCAACCGCTCTTACAGAGGACCCGGGTTCAATCCCCAGCACCCACATGGCGGCCGAGAACCATCTGATACTCCAATTCCAGGAGAACTCCAGTTCCAGGGGAATCTGACACCCTCTTCTGACCTCCATGGCATTGCACGACACGGGTACACAAACCTGCATGCAGACAGTACATTCATACACATACAGTAATAAATAAAATAATAATAAAAACCTTTTTAAAAAAAAGAATATTAAGTTTGATCCAGGAGTGTTACATAGTGGTAGAGTCTGTGTTTAGCATGGATGAATCCCTGTTAAATTGCAAGAACCATGAACGGGAAAAAATGGATGTGAATCTGAGAAGAAATTTTGGGAAGCAAGTTAGAAATGAATGGAACATTTCTACTCAGGTCAGAGCAAGAAGATCACTGCAGTTTAAAGCCAACCTTTTAGGCTAAATAGAGAATTTCAGGCCAAACTACCAGGTGTGCACAGGACTGTCCTGCACCAGACACATGGTGGTCAGTCACCATCTTCCCATGCTTGGTGGAACATGCTTGCCTAAGATCATCACAACTAAGTTTGTTGACTTTTGTTGTCAGCAAGGAAGGAGGGGTTGGAGGAGTCAGCCACTCTTACTAACCAACCAGTTAGGCCTCGTGGCACAAGGGGAAGGGGCTAAGGGTATGGAAACTGAGGAAGCCACGGGAGGGTCTCTTGAGGCTGTGGGAAGTCGTGAGCCACACCTAGATGCCTGTATTCCTGGATGCCTGGATGAAGACTTTCCAGTGCGACCTTAAGAGTGAAGAACCAACATTCCTGTAAGCAAATCCTCACCTATTGGTCTATAAGTAAGCCCAATAATCTCCCTGGTGAATTTACTTACTTTGCAAGCCAAAGTAAATAGTTTTCCAGACTACAGTTTGGGGAAAACAGTCTTTCAGTTGCAGTAGCGACCCAGGGAGGAGAGGGGCAGACTTTGAGCCTCCCAGAAGGAATTTTAGCTACACCAGGGAGTAAGATTCTGTCTCAAAACAAACAAGCAATCAAACAGATGGACAGACAAGCAAAGTCATTTGAATATGGAAACAGTGACAGTGGGTTGGAGATGTAGCCCAGTGTAGCCAACTCTATTAATTCAAGGAACTAAAATGAAGAGGCAGCTCACTGCGTAAGAGCAGTGGCTTTTATTGCAGAAGACTTGAGTTTGGTTTCCAGCACCAACATGACAGCCAACAATCATTGTAATTCCAGGACTAGAGGATCTGACACCCTTTTCTGACATCTGCAAGTTTTGCTTGAATAAGTGTACTTACATACATGCAGACAGAATGCTCATGCACTTAAAATCAAGATTTTTTAACAAAGAAGACAAGTCTAAATCTTTATGCACACAAAATCATGTCAAGGATTATCACAGAAATGAAAAAAGGAATACAGGAAAAAGCACAGGGGTCTGGAGAGATCGCTCAGACAGTAGGAGCACTGACTACTCTTGGAGAAGACCTGGGTTCGGTTCCCAGCACCCATGTGGTGGCTCACAACAGTCAAGTTCTAAGGGATTTTGCAGCTTCTTCTGACCTCCATAGGCATTGCAAAACATGGGTGCACTTACATACATTCAGAAAATATATTCATATGCACAAAATAAAAATAATAAATAAAATATTTTTTAAGACACAAAAGGCCAAAAGAATCATCAGGCTTCTGGGAAGAAATTGACAAATCCAATGTTGATTGCTGGTTTTGATTCTCTTATGTTGAGGGTAAAATGTGCCCCACATATTCACATGCTGAGCACTAGGTCCTCAGCTGATGGTGTTATTTTGGTAGGCAGAACTTTAGTAAGTGGGGCCTGGCTGGAGGAAGTAAGGAGTGTACATTGAAGCTTACACCTGTCTCAGGTTCCTTCCTCTCTCTGCTTCCTGTCTGCTATGACATGAATAGCCTCTCTGTGCCATGGCTGAGAAGTGCTCTGCCTCACAATGGACCTAGAATAGTGAATGCAAGGTCTTAATCCTCTGAAATGGGAACCAAAGTAAACATTTCTTCCTTTAAGATGTTTTGGTGTCCACCTTGTGGGTCAGCAAGACAGCACGTAAATGTGCTGCCACCATGCCTGATGACCTGAGTTCAATCCCACCTGACTCCCATGGTGGAGAGAACTGACCACAAAAAGTTGTCCACACGCATGTGTGTGCGCACACGCACACACACACACACACACAGTTTGTTTTAAAGATGTTTATGTTAGGTATTTTGTCACAGTGATAAAAGATCTGCCCAACACATATTCCTAGAAATAAATACCAAGATGTAATTAAATACAAGAATATCGGAGGGGAGGGATATATGAGGCAGAGGGAAGAGGGGTGGGAACAGGCTGAGAGCCTTCAGAGCATGGATTCAGGCCTTTGGTCTGTGAAAGAAGAAGGAAAGAAAAGAAGAGGAGGGAGAAGATGACAGACTGCATCCAGGAAGCCTAGCTGAACTGACAAGAGATCCTGTCACAAAATGAAGGTGCAGAGCAAATGAAGAAGACATTCAGTGTGGACTCTGGCTTCCACAGGCACGCATACACATGTGCACACTCGCATACATGTGCCACACATACATAATGTCCACAGCTATAACATGGGGGAGTGCATACACCCTCCATTGTGTCTGGATGCAGAAGCTGAACTTCCTTTCTGGAGGGGAGGTGTCCATCCACCATGAGTTAGACAGGTGGACTCCTGCTAAGAGGAGGCTGACTGCCTGGTGGCCCTGTGGTCCAGGAGCTGCCAGGAGGGGTTTCCTAGGAAGCCAGCAGTGAGGGAGGAAAGCATCCACATGCCAAGAAAGCAAAATAACAAACACCCAGCAGACTCAGAAGAAAGGCAAAGGCTTCTATTGTCAGTGCCTTTGATGGCCCAATCTCTGCTCTGCACAGAAACCCTGCATTTATTCTACATAGGCCACACACATTAGGGAAGTTTTGCCAGGAGGGAAGTCTGCTTAGCCCCAGACCAGGCCTCCCTTGACAACAACAATCCAAAAGCCATTACTGAGGATTCCTTGGCTGCTAGGGTCAGGGTCAGAGGGGTCATTGGTTTCATGGGTCTGACAGATGACTTCTTTCCTGTTTACTCTTGCCTTGTCTCTTTCTTCCTTTCCTTTTCTAAAACTTTTTTGGGACAGATGTTCCAAGTAGATTGGCTGGCCTCAAACCTGTTATATAGCCTCTGCCTTTGCCTCTCAAGCACTGGGATTATAGATATGTGCCACTCCATCTGGTAAAAATGATCATTTTAATGATCAAACAAAAATGACACTTAGTGCCAGGCATGGTGGCTAATGCCCAAAATTTCAACAATTGGAAGCTGAGAGAGGAGGATTGTTAGGAGTTCATGATCAGCCTGAACTACATAGTGACTTTCAGCCCCGCCTGAGTTATCATGTAAGTCCTATCTCAAACAAACAAATAAAATAATGGGATATAGGGGCTGGAGAGATTGCTCAGCAGTTAAGAACACGTGCTGCTCTTCCTGAGGACTGAGGGTCATGCTCTGTTGAACTTTGGCCTCCATACATATGCGCTCATGCACACACACACACACACACACACACACACACACACTCGCCCCACACAGGCCATACTGAAACTAAAGTTTAAATAAGGTTCAAAGAACCCAGCTGTGGGAAAATGAGGGGTCAGCCCCAAGCCTGGGCCCTGCTGGGAGCAGACCTAGAAGACACCCCAACCTTTCCTCACTACCCAGAGCCAAGCAGGGTTACTATGATGTGAGATGTGAAAACGACGACAAAAAGGGAGACCCTTACTTCATGGCGGACAAGCTGAGAGCTATCCTCAAAGAGGTAAGGTGCACATGGGAAGCCCTGCAAGCTGGGCCACCATCCCCTATTCTGGACCCCTCACCATGTCCCCAAGGAGCTGGCAGGTCTCACTGTGGATCATAGTCAGGCCCTAGTGACACATGGTCAGAATCCAGGAAAGACACTTTTATTGGCTGAAGTTTCCAGTTTTCTTCTCCTTATGAACCCCCTGGGCCAGGCAGGACTCCAGGTCACCCCCTCTGAAACAGCCCCACATGACCCAGCATTTCCTGCCGCAGTGCACTGGTGTGTGTGATGGCTGTAGGGTAGGTGTGAGCTTGTGCTGGGACAATGATCCTACCTGGATCCTGGTCACAGCTGGCACTTTATGGTCACCGTCTACACTGCACACATCTTGATGCCATCACCAAAGGGCAGCTGTGTGGCATGCTCTCCAACAGGAGCAGTTCTGAAATTGCCTGCACTGCCATTAGGTCTTCTCTTCAAGGGACATTTTCTGGCAGCACCAGCAGGCCCCCTGACATGGGCAGACCCAGTGTAGTGCCAGAGCTTCACAGGTGGGGTGGCACACATTCCTGGGTAGCCTCCAAGTCTCCATGGTGGACACCTCCAGGGTGCTGTGAATGAATGACGGGCCTGGCAGGGGTTGCTGCTGACCACTGGCAGGTAGGAAGCTGCAGGAGAGCCTCAAGTGGGCAATGCCCCTTTCTATGGCAGCACCTCAGCACAGTCCCCTCCTCTAGCAGTTCCAGTTTCTGGAAGTCCCTGGCAATCACTACATCCACATGAAGGAGTCTCCACTTGTGACCAACATCATCAGCCCCTCCCTAGAGCAAATCCACAATTGGAGTGAGGCTGTACTTCTGCTCCGGCCTCTAGAGACCTTGTGCTCATATTTCCCATCCTCCACCAGGCCTCCAGTCACCCTCAGTGCTCAAAGCAGGTTTGGGGGTGGGTCTCACTGGTTCTCAAGATGAAGATGGGCAGCAGAGAATCCTGTGGCAGTTACATAGGAACCAGAACACCCATGAGTTCAAGGAGGGGACAGTGTCTGGATCTGGGGCTTGTGTTTCATGAGTGCATGAGCTGAGGCGCTGAGGAAGCAGGGTTCTCAATTGGCTCCTGGGCTCAGAGGCCTCTGGAGCCTGTCCCGGCCACAGCCAGTGTGGAAATGAAATGCTCTCAGATCCTTGCTGCATTCCAGGAAGCTCTGTTGCCAACAGGGGCTCTGTGGAGAAGGGGAGGTGGAACAGTTGGTCAGCCAGAGTTCCACAGGGGCCTGTCTACATGTAGGGGAGGGGAGGGGAGACTCCCTGAAGGCCAAGTCCTTCTGCAGGGCAGCCCTGCTCTTCGTTTCTAGGCAGAGTGTACTCTGAGATGGAGCTGTCGGGCACAGAGGCTTCTTGGCCTGCTATCTGTTCCCCCAGAGCACAGCCTGTGCAATGGAACAGACTGCCAGTCCTTGTGTTCTTGAAGCCTGCTGTGTGGCCAGAACAGCTCAGCAGGGTTGGAATTTGCATTGAGCCAGCATCAGCTCAGTCCTCTGCTTGTCCTTGAGCTCCTTGTGCATCTGTACTAGGTCTGGGGTGGGGGATGAGAGGACACAGGCCAGTGTCATTCAGTGTCCTTGTGCAGGAGCTGCCTGCTAGCCCACTAGAGGACACCCCATCATCTTCACATCCCAGGGCAGCTCCACACTCCCCCCCACCCCACCTGACTCTGCTCTGGGCTCACAGTTTCCTGGGATTGGACAAGGAAATGGAACTGGCTACTTGACTGCATTGGCAGGGCTGGGCTGAAGGGGGAGCGGCCTATGAGGAGTCGAGATAAAACATGTACCAGGGAGAAGAGAAGCACTGAGAATAAAATGGGGCTCCCAAGTAAGTGGGGGCTCTGAGGCTTCCTTCTCCCAGGGAAAGAAGCAGGCCAGGGCCATCTTTCCCTAGACAGGACCTAGTGAGGGAGGACTTAGAATCAGGGGGCACCAGAACTCAGTGGGTGAGTGGTTGCCAAGTGGCCCAAGTCAGAGAGGTGGCATCTGGAGGGAAGGCTGATAGGAACTGTAATCAGGTGAAGCTCAGGGTCTAGGAAGAGGGCAGGAGCACTTGAGGTGGAGGAAGGGCAGCCTGAAAAGGGCAGGGGTTGAGAGCAGCTGCTGAGTCCACCCATGCCAGGACAAACCTGCAGAGAAAGGAAGCTTAGCAGCAGCAGCAGCAAGAGTGGGTGCTCCCACGTGGAGCACTCATGTAGTCCTCCCAGTACACAAGCCCCATGTGCCCTCCCCCTCCCCCACAGGGCCCTCAGCATCCTCTGCAGCCAGGTTCTGTTGGCTGGAGGCTGGCAGGTTCTAGCCCTAGGTGCTCAGGGGATCTGGAGGTAAGTCCTACATCCCAGTGTCTGCCCACTGGGCAAATGCTGTAGCCTCTAGAGAGGGCAAGGGCACTGCAGGCAGGGACTCTGACCAGGAAGTATATGCAGGCTGTGCCTAAGGATGCCCTCCTTCTCTGCCCTAGGCCTGTGGCCTTCCATGAGTTTTCCCTACATTCCATCTTGGTCTCAAGGTGCTGCCAGGCATAGAAGGTGAACAGCTCCTTGCAGACTCACTTCCATTTCTCCCTCTCCAGAAAAGTCAGGAATGGAAACAACCCAGATTATCATCAACAGATTAATATGTAAAGAAAATTGGGACACGTACACAATGAGATATCATTCAGCTGTGTTACAAATGACTATATTATGAAATTCACAGGGGACTTGGTGGAAAGGGAAACAATCTTCCTGAAGGAGATATCCCAGACCCAGAAATCAAAACTTTGCATTTTCTCTCTTATAGCTGGATAGTAGCATTCAATTCTTAGATGTGCATGTTTCAACTGGAAACATAGAGTGGTCAGAGAACTAAAAATGACTGTGGTGGATGTAGGCCTCATGGAAGACAGAATGTAGTGATGTAAAGGAGGGAAGGGGAATAATAGCAGAGGAATGATTCCATGTGGGTGTGGAATGGGAGAGCAGGGCAGGGGAGGGAGGAGTCAGAGTTAGCTACACGAAGGACTAATCACAAGACTTGGGACTGCTCCACTGTAGAGGCTTCTCTTTTACAAAATACTTTCTTCATTACTTATTTGTATGTGTGTGAATGTATTGCCTGCATGTGTGTAAGTGCACCCATGTCCTTCAATGCCTGTGGAGGTCAGAAGAGGTCATAGGATCCTCTGAAACTGGAGTTGCAGTTCATTGTGAGCCACCATATGCATGTTCATGTTGGGAACAGAATCTACATGGTTTGCATGAGTAACCAGTGCTCTTAAGCACTGCGCCATCATATGTTTACATACATTTACATTCTTTTTATTTTTTATTTTTTTATTTCTTGGTCTTTCAAGGCAGGATCTCCCTGTAGCCCCAGCTGTCCTGGAACTCATTCTGTACATCAGCCTGGCCTTGAAATTACAAACATACACCTGCCTCTGCCTCTGGAGTGCTAGAATTAAAGACATGCACCACCATGCCTGGCTTACATATATGTTCTTAAGACAAGGAGATCTCTTACAACAGGTGCCCATTACCCCTACAAGAAACCACAAGTTAGCAAAGAATAAGTCCACTGCCAGGAATGGACTATTGGTTTGAAGCTGTTGATTTAGGGTCCCATAGCCCTACAAACAAATCTAGCCATTCCAGGAGTTGATGGTAAGTTCCTAATATATTCACTTTTAAAATCAGCTTTAAAGCTCATAATGGGCTATGTTGCATTTTTCTACAAACTTCCTGGATTGCATCCACCTCCTCTCTGCCTTCCCTCTTCCCTGTCCTCCCTCACACTGTCATTTTCATTCTCCTAATACATAATATCATGGTTTCATTCCACATGACATTTCCTCATTGCTCTATATTCTTTCCACCCTTTGGGATGTAATTTTCCCCTCTCATTTCAAGTTTCTTGTTTGATAAACTGTGCCTGCACCCACATATTTGAATATTGGATCCAGCATTAATGTTATCAGAGAGACTATCTACCACTCATCTTTCTGTTCAAGAAAATGTACATAATTCAAATAACGCCTGTGGATACCCTGTTCATAACCCCAATAGACAATCTACTATTATTCTGGTAATCAGTATAATATTCAAATTAATCCATCTGACTTCTCTTTATAGCCACAGATTAATTAGTCTCTCAAATTTCATCAGAGAATAGTATTTTTGCTATAGTTGTTGCTTACCACAGGGATATACAACTTGTCCACATGCTAATAATAAGTCTTTTGGGTACTCAGCCCCAAATAGGACATCTATATCTCAACAATCCCACAAAGGCTCAGGGATTGTAAAATAAGTGGAAAGACAGTGCAAGCAGAGCCTGGGACAAATTTCCACCTTTTATTCTGGAGCTATTGACAATTGATAGGTTTATTGGAGGGAATCAGTGTTCCTCAAGGGAGTAGCCTCAGCTATGACAACTTCTCTCCATGGATGGTCCCATACTCAGGTGTTTGTGTTCAGAGCAGATGTCATCTCTTTGGGGAAAAATTAACCAAGGAAAAAGAGGAGTAAATGTTGAGTAGGTAGGAAAGGGGAATGTATTTGTCTTGACTTCTTGGAGGGAAAGTGTATATGATCAGAATACATTATTGAAATTCCCAGAGAATAATAAAAAGTGTAGGGGAAAATGAAAATGTACCTCACATACCCTTATCAGTCCTCCTGTATTTAAATGCTCACACATATAATACAGAAATTCCAACATAAATATTGACACATAGATATTACCTGACTTGGTATGCAGTTGCATTTTTATTTGTTTATTTTCCAAATATAGTAAATGAAAAAGCACTTGGGAGATACAGTTATGAAACTATCTAGACTTGAGCTCCCATTGCTTGGAGTCATTGAAATAGTGCATCTGTTTCTTTCTTTTCCATTTAATATTGACAGGCTAAATATTGCTAGGTATTTATTAATTTTCTAGATCCATTTCCTCTGGCTTTTTGACCATGTCATCATTTATTCTTTAATGACACATTCTTTACTAACGGTTCTCACTCTGCCATACTTGGAGGCTGATACACAAACCCTGTCCACTGGATTAGAGGGAAAAGGGAAAAGGAATGAAAGGCAGCTGCCAGTGGCTCTCCTCGAACCTTAGGGCTGAAGGCTGATAGCATTTCCCGAGCCCACCTGTTTTCATCTGACATCCACACCGGGCAGTGCCCTATTGCCACTGCTGGGCCCCCAGGCTGTCGCTTGATTAGTGCCCTTCAGCCTAAATTCCCAAGGGCACAAACTCAACACACACCAGCCATCCTGCTGATTGCACTCACTGGAATTCACAGGCTGGCATCTGACTGAATTTCCCCAGCCAACTTCCACTAGCAAACAGCACTCAAGCCTGATGGGCTAAATACACGTGTGAAAATAACAGAGTGGAGATTCCTGTGTGATGGTGAAGAGAATCAGTTTATTCGTCCACAGCATTCTGTTTTAATACCCAGAGTGAAGTGATATCTCAGGGCCTGCATTCAGACCCCCTGCCTCATATTCTGTAAATATCACTTACACTTGTTAGAGTTTTTGATCCCAGGGCTGTCTCATGGTTCTGGTAATGCAGGGAAACCCAACCCAGGGCCAGGATTAGCTGTAAACAGACGAGCAAGTGATTTAGCACAATGCAGCCACAGGTGGCCTCCTTCCACCTACAGTATAGCATTGGAGTGGCTTTTAAGGACTTCTCACCTCTAGTTTTATTAATCTGTTTTTTTCTTCTGCCAGTTTTGTGGTTACGTTGACCTGTCTTCTGTCAGAGTTTTTCGATGGTAGATTGATTGATTTTATGCAATGATTTCTATTATGTGTTTTTTCTTCTTCTCTGTATTGGTCATTTCATACCATCTACTGAATTGCATTTAGCTTCTTTATTAAGGGGAAAGTTGACGTCCATTTTAACGTCATTTATTTTGTTTCATACCTATATTTGAGGTCAAGATTTTTATCCATTAAGTTTTTCCTCAAAGGTGAAATTTATAGGAATTTGTAAATTCCCCTTTTGCTGAAAACAATCACAGAAAATTCATACAAGGTAAATTTCCACTAGTGAACAAGTATTTCTGAAGTCACTTTGATTTCTTTTACCAGTTAATATTTTTTTCCTTTTTTTAAGACAGTGTCTCCCTGTAGTCCTGTAGTTCCAGCTGCCCTGGAACTTACTATATAGGCCAGGCTGGCCTGAGATCTGCCTGCCTCCTCCTCCTGGTTGCTGGGATTAAAGGCATGCACCACCACACCCCACTTATTTCTAGTTTTGTTAACTAATTACTTAAAAATGCATGATCAATGTGGTTTATTTTTATTTGTTATTTTTAGATTATGTGAGTGAGTGTCCTGTCTGCATGTGTGTAAAGGCTCCCATGTTGTGCAATGCTGCAGAGGTCAGAAGAGGGCATTTGATCCCCTGGAACTGGAGTTGTAGGTGGTTGTAAGTCACCATGTGGGTGCTAGGAAACAAACTTGGGTCCTCTGCCAGAGCAGTCAGTGCTGTTAACCCCTGAGCCATCTCTCCTGACATACGTATCAATTTTAAAATGTCTTTTTACATGATGCTTGCTTTGTAACCCATAATGTGATCTTTATAGAATATTTTTATGTAAATATCAGAGTTTTTCAATCTTACTTCCTCTAATTGGAAATCTGTGGATTCCTTAAAATCCCATTTATCTATGAACTAATTCTTATGTTGAGGGTTTTTGCCTCCTGAGTTTTGGAAAAATCTAGAATTTTAAATTGGCGTGCAGAAATTGATTATTGTCATTGTTTCAGTATCAATCTTTACCTTTCTAGTTGGAATTATAAAATGAAATGCAGGTTTGGAGAGATGACCTAGCAGTTAAGTGTGCTGACTGCACTTACAGAGGACCTGGGTTCGATCCCCACCACCCACATGGCAGCCGAGAACTGTCTGAAGCACCAATTCCAGGAGAACTCCAGTTCCAGGGGAATCTGACACCCTCTTCTGACCTCCATGGCATTGCACGACACAGGTGCACAAACTTGCATGCAGGCAGTACATTCATACACATACAGAAATAAAATTAATAAAAAAATGAAATACAAAAATATTTCCAATTGTTATTTTCACATGACTTCTACCATTTTTTACTAATATGTACTGATAATTTTTAAATTTATTTATTTATTTTTATAAAATCTAGACCCATGTCCCCCCAACCCCCCCACTCCACCAGAGCTCATGCATTCTGCCAAACATGCTTTTCATCTCTTTCTCAGTCTTTCTCAATATTCTTCATGTGGAAGTTGACTGTTTTGAGCAGAATTTCATGGTTTCAGTCAGTTCTTTGATGCAGTCCTTTCTGTTGTTGTTGTTGTTATTGTTTCCAATATGCATCACTCCCAACTGCTTTGGACAAAAGCTCAAGGGGCCATACACAAGAAATACTTACAACTAGGTAATTGGCATTAGCATCCACAGATGAGGGATACCATTCATCCTTTGTTTTTCTGGGACTGTGTTTCTTCAATCAGCATGATGTCCTCTAGCTCCAGCCATTTTCCTGCAAAGCTCATGATGTAGTCTTTCTTTTCTGCTGTATAAAACTCCATTGTGTAGATGTACCACATTTTCTCTAACCACTCATCAGTTGAGGGGCATTTGGGTTGGTTCCAGCTCCTTGCTATTGTGAAGAGAGCTGAAATAAACATGGCTGTGCCTGTATCTCTGCAGTGGGGTGAATCTTGAGGGTGCATACCCAGGTGTGGTATGGCTGGGTCAGGTGGCAAGTTCATACCAAGTCTTCCAAGGGTTCTCCACACTGCTTTCCATAGTGGCTGCATGAGTTTACATTCCCACCAGCAGTGGATGAGTGTTCCCCTTTCCCCACAACCTCTCCAGCACTTGGTATCATTTGTTTTCTTGATCCTAGCCAGTCTTATTGGAGTAAGATGATATCTTAAAGTGGTTTTGATTTGCATTTCCTTAATGATTCGTGATGTTGAACACTTCTTAAAGGTTTTTGCCTGAAGTCCATCTCTCATTCCTCACTGTGGAGTCATCTCCGTTCAGTTCTTTGCTCCATCTATTGAGCGGGTCATTTGTTTTCTTCTCTTCTTTGTTTTTTGAGCTAGTTTATATATTCTGGAAATCAATGCTCATGTTCAGATGTTCTGTGGTGAAGTTTCCTCCCACTCTGTGGGATTTCTCTCTCATCTCTTCCTATTGTTTCTTTTGATGTACAGAAGCTTTTGAGTTATAAAGAGTCCCATTTGTCAATTGTAGGTCTTAATTCTTGCGCAAGCTACGAGTGCTGCTGCTATTTAGGAAGTCTTTCCTATGCCTATGTCTTGAGTCTGCTGCCAACTTTTTCTTCTATCACCTTCAGACTTTGGGTGTTTCATGTTGAGTTCTTTAGGTTTCCATCGGAGTTGACTCTTTGGAGTAGCAGGATGTTACTGATGAGGCGGGTTTATTTCATTCTTCTACAAGTGAGGGTGTATTATCTCAGTTTTGCCAACACCACTTGCTGAAGATGCTGTCTTTTCTCCATTGTGGCTTCTTGGCCCCCTTGTCAAATATGAGATGGCTGAAATTGTATGTGCTCAGATTTGGATCTTCGGTTTTGTTCCATTGGTCAACAGGTCTGTTTTTGTGCCAGTACCAGGCTGTTTTTATGACTATAGCCCTGTAGTATAGTTTGAAGTCTGGTATAGAGATCCACCCTGTGTAGCTCTTTTCACTCAGGGTTGTTTTGGCTATTCGGGGTCTTTTGTTTTTACAAATGAATTTAAGGACTTTTTTTTCCAAGCCTGTGAATAAAGTCTTGGGGATTTTGATTGGGATTGTGTTAAATCTATCCAAGAGTTTGGGTAGAATGCACACTTTTACAATGTTAATTTTCCCAATCCATGACCATGGGAGGTTTTTCAATCTTCCAATGTCTTCTTCAATTTCTTTCTTTAAAGGTCTAAATTTTTGTTGTAGAGATCTTTGGTGTCTTTGGTTAGGTTTGTTCCTAGGTATTTTATTGTTTTTGAGGCTAAACAAGTGAGTGGGAAGGTCTCTTTGAATTCTTTCTCCAGTTGCTTGTTCTTGGTGTAAAGAAAGGCCATTGATTTTGTTGTTGTTGTTGTTACTGCTTTAAAGAAGCTTTATTTATCACATACATCTTAAGCCTGTACTGTAAATACAGCACAATCTAAAAAGCTTTTTCAAATATAAAACTAAATGTACATGTAAAATACAGCAAGAACATGGGGGTCAGAATTTCCTCCCCGAACTTCCCTGTGACATGTCTAGGAAAGGAGAGGACTTCTTCCTTCACACTAATCAAGGGATGAGGAACTGATTGAAGGCACCCTTTGTTGGGTCCCTCATCCCAACACATCTGTGTGTGGGTGCAGCTTGATGGGTGCACCCTCACATGGCAAGGCTACTTATGCCATTCAACAATGATGAAGAGGAAAGTCAGGAATGTTTAAAGGCCTTAGCAGGTACTCAACAGTCTTCTACAACAGTTAAATAAATATACCTAACATCATCTCATCAAGATGAGGGAAAAAGAAGGCATTTGGGAATCTCTTAAAAAAACAAACAAATAAAAACCAAATACCACCTCCTCCACCACCACCAACAACAACAACAACAAAAAAACCCTAAGAGTATTTGTTAGGGGCATGACTCTATTATGAATTCACAAACATTCAAGAATTCAGTCCATCAGCAAAAAAATCAGGTGGGTGGAAAGATGTGTTATGATAAGTACACTCCCCTTGCCTTTGGCAATTCAATGCTGACCTTCTCTCTACACCAAGGTCTTGTTGATCCCAGGACAATTAATTCATATGTCACTAACTCTGAGATGTGACAGAAGGAAAAGAGCAGAAACAAAGCTCTTCACATTTGGTTGTGCCTCTCACTACTTTGCATCTTACAAGGTGGGTGACAGGCATGTCCTCTGGGAACTCATACTGTGGAAGATCCCTTCTTACATAGCAAATCCACAGGAGTGTGCTAGTTTTCCTGAGCCTGAAAATCCCTTCATCACTGCTAAGCCAAGGAATATCAGGTGTGTCTAGCTGTAGGTCAGTAGACCATCTTTTGGTAAATACTTCAGCCATCAAATCTAATAAATTTTAACATGTTTTAACACTCCGTGGGTTTCCATGGTGATACATTCAGCCTGATCCAATGTGATGTTCCTTCTACCATTGCCCCACACCCTTAGAATCCATTCCCACACATATGCCCAGACTTCTCCCTGAATTAATTAGGAAACCCATTAATTTTTTTCATGGTGTAGCACACCTCGTCCTGGACCACACTTCCTTTTTTTTTTTTTTTGGTCTTTTTCGAGACAGGGTCTCCCTGTAGCTCCAGCTGTCCTGGAACTCACTTTGTACACCAGGCTGACCTGGAACTCACAAAGATGTGCCACCACGCCCAGCTTTCTATCTCACCTCCTGAGACCTGCTTAGCCTTGAGTCTGCTTAATGGTCCAGAGGCAGCAGTTGATGGGCACTGAGGGATATCATCTCCATCTTGTCCCTAGGGATCAGGTCTCTCAGGTAAGGGGTCTGTGCAGTGTGGGGATATATTCTTGGTGATGGTAGGGATATTAATTATCTAGGCAAAGGAAGTCCCTCAGGTTCTGAGGGTTCAAAGTCCTTGGCCTCATTAGGGCCTTCCCACACATCTCCATTCCAAGTTAGAGGATCCCACTCTACCTAGCAGTGCCCTCACTTTTAGTCCTTACATTCTTCAATTAAAGTTCATTGTAAGTCATAATGAGGTCTTCAGGCTGACTTTAATGCTGCAGCATGAGCTCTATGGCACCAAAGAGAAGACTCTTCCAGCGATGCTTAGAAACTTTTAAACTTTTTTTGGGGGGGGGTCTTTTTGAGACAGGGTGTCTCTGTAGCACTGTCTGTCCTGGAACTCACTCTGTAGAACAGGCTGGCCTTGAACTCACAAAAATCCACCTGCCTCTGCCTCCCAAGTGCTAGGATTAAAGGCGTGTTTCACCACGCCCAGCCATGAAATTTTTAACCTTTTGATGCAAATCTGGAGCTGGTTAAATTTATTGTTGTATTCATTCCTTTTGCTCATCACTTTACTAAGAGATGCTAGTAGCAAGAGCCAACATCATTATTTTCCTTATTTTTCTGCAAATTGTCAGATATTTTATGTATGGAGTCACCAAATTCCTAGCCCCTCACAAGAGATGAGTTAGAAGACTGAAATGTATCTATCTTCATAATTGCTTCAAATAGTCCACACTGTGGATTGTCAGTGATCTCTGTGCTCCCTGGAGAGTCTTTAGGAACTGTTGGTTTCATTGGGTTGGAAAGCCTGCTCCAGATACCAGCAAGCCCCTTAAAGAAATGTATCCTAGCCGGGCGTGGTGGCGCACGCCTTTAATCCTAGCACTTGGGAGGCAGAGGCAGGTGGATCTTTGCGAGTTCAAAGCCAGCCTGGTCTACAGAGTGAGTTCCAGGACAGCTGGGGCTACAGGGAGACCCTGTCTCAAAAAGACTAAAAAAAAAAAAAAAAAGAAATGTATCCTGTTTCACCAGACAACTTCTGCTACCACAATCCATATTAGTCAGAATTCTCTAAAGAAACAGAACTGATGAAATAGATTGCTTTTTGCAGAATGTCCATTTGCACAAGACTAACTCTTTCACTTCATCTTGGAAAGTCTTTTTATCCTGTGATATTTTCTTCAATTCCTTTCTTCAGAGTCTCAGTGGTATTAATGTCTTTCATTTTCTTTGTTAGGTTTATTAGATATTTTATTTTTGTGTGGCTGTTGTAAATGGGATTGTTTTCCTGATTTTTTTTTGTATATTTGACAGTGGTGAATAGAAAGTCTGCTAATTTCTACATTCCCCAAGTTGTCGAGGCTTTCTCTGCTCCTAATCCTGTGTTCTATTTTGGAGGTTTCATGGGCTTCTGAGAACAATGTGTTGCTTCCTTTGTTTGAGTGTTATATTCTAAGATATCTGTTGCATCTGATTTATGGATTTATCTAAATCCCATGTGTCTCTGTTCACTTTCTGTCAAGATGACCTGTCTAGTAGAGATAGCAGAGTATTGAATTCTCCCACTATTAATGTGTTGGGGCTAATCTGTGGTTCTTTATTAGTAGTATTTCTTTCATTATACTGAAAGAACATGTCTTTGGTGTGTACATATTTAGAAATGTAGTGTCCTCCTGACCAATTGTTCTCTTATTGAGGGTGAACATTTGTTTATCTCTTCTGCAAAATTCAGTTTCAACTGTATTCTGTGTGTTATTTTTGTAGATACACTTGCTTATTTCCTAGTTCCATGATTGCCTAGATTTTTCAGTTCCTAGATCCTTTTGTGGTGTCTATCTTTGATGGCAACCCATGTTTCTTTGAGGCAGCAAGAAGATGGATCCTCTTTCCTAATCCAATCTGCTAGTCCATGTCCTTCCATTGCAAGGAATTGGGGCCACTGTTAATCAGAATTATTATAGATAATGTGTATAAGTCCTGTTCTTTTTTGATTTTGTGTTGTTCTCTTTGACATTTTAGATGGGTAGTTTTGTCATTATTTTCCTCCCATGACATCTAGATGTGCTTATCCCTTACTTTTCGTCCTAGTATTCCTTCCAGTATCTTCTGTAGAGCAGTCTTCATGGTCATACATTCATTTAGTCTGTGTCCTGAAAAGGTTTTACTTCTCTTGCAAGGTTTTGTGAAGTGTAAGATGCAGTGCTTGCAGTTGTGAAAAGAAATTATTCCAAGCTTTATGACCTTAATAGTTTGCATAAAATCAAATATAATAAAAGAAAAATAATGAAAAAATGTTTTAAAATCTTTTTCAATTGAGCAATCAATCAATCTGTTATTGTCCTTTATCAGGACTTAACCTTTCTCTCTTACAAATTTCAGTACTTTTGTGTATTCTGTGTGTTTAGTGTTTTAACTTTGATATGTCATGGAGGGTTCCTTTTCTGAAGCTGTCTATTTGATTTGATGTTCTGTGGGTTTCTTGTACCTGGATGCATACGTTTTTCTGTAGATTTGGGACACATTCTTCTGTGATGAAATTTAAAAATATTATCCATTTCTTTGTTCTCTTTTTTCTATGTCCATCATTTGCAGGTGTGGCATTTTATTTATTTATTTATTTATTTATTTATTTATTTATTTATTTATTGGTCTTTTTTGAAGGTGTGGCATTTTAATGGTTTCCTAAAATTCCTGTATATTTCTTTCTGGTAAGTTTTAAATTGGACTTTTCTTTTTTAAAATGTTTTATTTATTTATTTATTTATTTATGTGTATGAATGTACTGTCTGCATGTAGGTTTGTGCACCCCTGTCTTGCAATGCCTCGGAGGTCAGAAGAGGGACTCGGATTCCCCTGGAACTGGAGTTCTCCTGGAATTGGAGTTACGGACGGTTCTCAGTCGCCATGTGGGTGCTGGGGATCGAACCCGGGTCCTCCACAAGAGCAGTTGGTGCTCTTAACCGCTAGGTCATCTCTCCAGCCCTAAATTGAACTTTTCTATGCTTTACCTAAAGCACTTGTAACTTTGATTTCTGGAAGAACCACTTGTTTTAGTTAGCAAAATGGAAAGGCTGCCCTCTCGTGGTCGGCCCCTCACACTGCAGTATGACTGCAGGTCCTGGATTGTGCTGGGACACACCCAGAAGCATCCATTTTCTGTGAAGCCTGGGCAGGAGTTGGCGGGACCTGAGTGGAGGTGGAGAGGTGCCAAAGTTTGGCGGGACCCTTGGTCTTTCGGGACCTGGAAAACTCCACAGAGAACTGGGGAGCCCTCCACCCGGGGAGCAGGGTGCTGCGGAAACGGAGGCGGGCTGAGACTGACCCGCAGGGGAACCAGCTGTTGCAGAGGGGATTCCCTGAGAGTCCTGGAGGTACCAGGAGGTGTTGGGGGGTGGACGTGGGTCAGGGGGAGTGGGCAGGAGGGGAAGAGTGCGGTGGGGGAGGACCGGAGGCCCAGGGAAAAGACTCCTGGACTTGTGATCAGAGTGGCGCTGGGCTCTCTGTAGTCAAAGGGTCAAAGTTGGGGCCTCTGAGCACAGGCAGGTCTGTGAGATTCACCTGGAATTTAAACATTGTTTCTACTTACTCTGTAGCAAGGAATGCAGGACTTAATATTCCTTACAGACCTGTGGGTCTGTTGGCCTGTGCATCTTCTTAGATTTAGACTTTTTTTTTTCTGGACTCATGGCTGATGAAGATTTAGACTATTAAATGTTATTACATTCATGTAAATTTAAGAGCATATGAACTAAGTCGAATCCTGATTTTTGTGAGCAATTTTATGGTTTCCAAAATATCATAAAAAATAAATCACACGCAGTATTTGAATGAATGGGGCTGATGTTTGCAAATCTATCCAAGTAATCTGGAGTGCACAGTAATTACTTCAAGTCAGTGGTTCCGCCCCTTGCTCTTCCAGTTTATATTCATCTGTGGATTCTGACTTCCATTGTCTACATTTCTGTATCAAGGGAGTGCAGTTTGTCTTAGGGTTTTGTCATCCCTGGAGAGCTCCTTACAGTTATTCATAGAATAAATGATTCTATATTGTATTGAATCAGAACATATATTTTAACAGATGTCCACAGTTATAATTGTAAGCACTAACACTTAAGTAAAGTTTTAATTCATCGTTAATGTTCTCTTTGAAATATATAATCTGTAGCATGGATCCAACATTAAAATGCATATTCTTATGTCAAGGCCTTAATTTTAAATCCTGTAGTCCACAAAATCATAGTACACATACTGAGTAAGAGCGTATCCTGTCATGCTAGTTCCACAGTTAGGAAATGCTCTAGAGAATATGACAGTGTGAAAAGCATATTCAGAATAGTTATGAGCACTCCCCGCATCAGAAAATGCCTCTCAGTCTCTTTAATGCCCTTCATTGAAGACAAGCAGTCTGCCTATGGACACATGGTCAAACTGTTAATGTTCATTTCTGGGTGTGTTGACATTCAGTGAAGTGGCTGTGGACTTCCCACAGGAGGAGAGGGAATGCCTACATCCTGCTCAGAGGCTTTGTACGGAGACCTGATGCTGTAAAGTTTTATCTCTGTCTTGTTTGTGTTGGTGAGAATACTTTTTATACAATTTCTTACTCATAATCAGGGTCCCTTTACCTTATAATCAGAGTCCTTTCTTCCTTTTAATGTTTCGATGGGCCAACTTCTCTGCCGGTATTTCTTGGCACATCCTACACAATGCAAAGCTGTATCTTTTCTTTCTCAGCCGTTAAGTTGGTGACATTTTGACCTGTGGGAACATACAAATCTTTTCCCATAGTTTTAAGATATAAATTTAAAAATTTTTGACAAAAAGATTTAATATATAACTGTATCCCCCTTTTTATATTTTGGGTTTTTATTTTTTGACCTATGAGTCTCAAAAAGGCAGTTGTAGCAAAATACCTGTAGGCAGGAATCAAGTTGTAAATTTCATTAAATTTATCCGAGCTGTTTTGGGTGACTGTATTTTGTTAATTTAGGAAGCAAACTTAATTCCTGCAGGTAAAAGAGAAGGTTACAAGATGATACTGTATAACACAGAAATCATAGAGAACATTTGTATATGTTAATGCCAAAGTTATTGTTTTGCAGATTTTAAGTAAAACAAATGTGAACAACAATTTATATTTCCAATTAACTTAGATGTATTACCGTTTTTTTTTTTTAATTTTATTTTTTTCTGTATGTGTATGAATGTACTGTCTGCATGCAGGTCTGTGCACCCATGTCATGCAATGCCACGGAGGTCAGAAGAGGGTCTCAGATTCCTCTGGAACTGGAGTTCTCCTGGAATTGGAGTTTCAGACGGTTCTTTGCCGCCATGTGGGTCCTGGGGATCGAACCTGGGTCCTCTGTAAGAGCGGTCAGCGCTCTTAACCACTAGACCATCTCTCCCGCCCCATGTATTACCATTGTTATTAAAACCTTTAAACCAATGTTGTTTAATATAGACATTTTTACTTTTACTAAGTCCTAAAATATCATGTAATTTGTAGATAGTGTTTGAGCAAAATTGGATACTTGTTGAACTCACATCAATTAAATATACACTAATCAAATATAGACACGTGTTCCTCTCCCACCCCTCCCACCGCTCCCACCCCTCCAGATTCACCATTTCAGTCAGTTTTCTGATGTAGTCTTTCTGTTGTTGTTATTTCAATATGCATCCCTCTCCACAAGAAATATTTATAACTGGGTTATTGATGCGAGCATCCATAAGATCACTTTTCATTTTCTGTCAATAATTGTGTTGGGAACTTGGTATGTGTTTCATTAAATGTGTAGATGGCTTTTGGTAGGATGGCCATCTGCGCAATATTAATCCTACAAATTCATGGCTGTGAGAGTTCATTCTATCTTTTAGTATCCACTTTTAATTTTTTTTTAGCATCTTAAACATTTCATTACAGAAGATTTTTACTTTGTTGGTTTGATTTTCTTATATAATAATTTTCTTTTGTTTTTAATAATTTTCATTTTAAGTGAAACTTTAAATGGTATTTTTAAAATTTCTTTCTTGGTATGTTTATTAATTTGTTTGCTTTTTTTTTCTTTTTGCCTTTTTGACACAGCATCTCCCTCTAGCCCCAGTTGGCCTGGAACTCACTGTGTAGACTAGGTTAGCTTTGACCTTATAGCCATCCACCTGCCTCTGCCCCCTTTTGGGGAGGTGTTATGCTTTAATTTTTGTTCCATGATAAATTCAGAAACTTTATAGCTTGTAATATTGTCATCCCAATAATAAAGTTCAATTTCCACCCTGGAGTTTGGCTGAGCTGTACTTAGAAGTAGAACAGTAATTATGCAAACTGAAGAAGCTCTGTAAATATCAGGGTTTTTTTTTTTCATGGTTTAAAAAATCAGATTTACTTTTTGGAGCTATTTTCACAGCAAAATTGATGGGAAAATAAGAGAGTTTCCATGTACTCTCTGTCCCTACACATGCGTAGCCTTCCCTGCTGTCAACACCCTACACCAGAAGGGGGTTTGTTTATTATAATGAATGGAGAAACAAAAGTAATAATCTCTTTACTGCATCATAAATTGTTGGCAGTCCACAGTTGCCATAGTGTTCACTCTTGCTTCTTAATGTTCCATAGGTTTGGACAAGAGAATCCTGACATACATCCACCATGACATGGTGACACCAATCTGCATTACTGCAGGTGACAGGTAGCACTTATGTGCAGAACTGATTCAATGCCCTAAGAATCCTCAAGTGTCTACTTACCATACCTCTCTATTCTATAACTCTGGTTGCCACTACTCAGTAGTGTCCTAGGTAGCTTCCTGTTGCTGTGAGAAAACAGTAACTTGGAGAGGAAAGGACTTATTTGGCTTACATGTCCCAATCACATTTTATCATGGAGGGAAGCCAGGGCGGAAACTCAGAGCAGGAATCTGGAGGCGGGATCTAAACATGGAGGATCGCTGCTTACTCGTTTGCTCCTCTGGCCTGTGCTCAGCCTGTGTCATCATCATCATCATTATTATTTTATTATTGGTCTTTTGTTGTTGTTGTTGTCTTTTTGAGACAGGGTCTCCCTTTACTCCCAGCTGGCCTGGAGCTTACTATGTAGACCAGAACTCACAGATCCACCTGCCTCTGCCTCCCAAGTGCTAGGATTAAAGGCATGCACCACCACAACCTGGTTTATTTATTTATTTATTTATTTATTTATTTATTTATTTTTAATCCTAAGTGCTGGGCTTAAAGGGGTATACCACCACACCTGGCGTTTTTTAATATTTTAAAGTTATTTTTATTTTATGTCACTTGCCTTCATGTATATAAATGTGCCATGGCTGCAGAGGCCAGAAAAAGGTGTCAGATCCCATGGAACTGGGATTACAGAAAGTTGTGAGCTGCCATGTGGGTGCTGGGAATCAAACCTTGATCCTCTGGATGAACAGCCAGTGTTCATAACTAAGGAGCCCAAATATCAGTGTTTAGAAAGAATATTCCAATTGGAGGGTTATTGGTAGAATTCCCTATTGTGCTTTCTCCTTATCTGTTGAGCACACTACTGTGTTAGAAATCCAAGTCCTTTCTAAAGACTCAAATCACAAACCACCAGCACAGGAATACAAACATGCTACAGTATTTGGTGTCTTGTGCATTAAGCTGTGATCACTTGGGGTCCTGGGGTTAAAGGTGTTATCTTGAAACACACTCAAGAGGCAGGTGGTGCTTTGGGAAACATCATTGTACACTTTGTGTGAAACAAAATACCAAATATTAGAAACTAAATTTGTGATAAATGGAGCCAGATATTGATAAATTAAAATGCAATATTCCAGGATAGATTCCACTTTTTAATATTAATTTAATTTTTTATTTTTATTTTATGTATATGAGTCTATTGCCTGCATGTATATAAATGCACACTTTTTTATTTATTTTTATTTATTATTTTTAACATGTATGAGTGTACTGTCTGCATGTAGCTTGGTGCGCCCATGTCGTGCAATGCTGCAGAGGTCAGAAGAGGGCATTTGATTCCCCTGGAACTGGAATCAAAGATGGTCCTTAGCCACTATGTGGGTGCTGAGAATTGAACCTGGGTCCTCTGCAAGAGCATCTGGTGCTCTTAACTGCTGAGCCATCTATCCACCCCCTACTTTCTTCCTTTTTTTGTCTAGAGATGACCTTGAAGCATTTCTTCCATTATGTAAGTTTTAACATGACAATTCATGAAGTATTAAGTGCGTTAATTTAATAGCCAATTTCAAAAATGTATTTACTGAACAAAATATCACACTGCATCTTGTAAACACATATTTTTGTTCTGTGTCCAAAACTAATATTAAGGGGCTGGAGAGATGGCTCATAGGTTAACAGCACTCACTTCTCTTGCAGAGGACCTGAGTTCAATTCCCAGCACCCAAATGACAACTAACAACCATCTGTAACTCCAGTTCCAGGGCATCCAACGGACTCTTCTGTACTCAGTGGACACTGCATAAAACATGTACCTTTATGGGGCTGGAGAGATTGTCTAGTGGTTAAGAGCACCGACTGCTATTGCAGAGGACCCAGGATCGATCCTCAGCATGCACAGGGTGACTAAGAACCATCTTTGACTCCAGTTCCCAGGGAATCTGAGACCCTCTTCTGACCTCTGCAGCATTGCAAGACACAGGTGCACAAACCTGCATGCAGACAGTACATTCATACACATAAAAAAGTAAATAAAATTAAAAAAATATTTAAAAGTAACATTTCTCTTCTACATTACTTGGAACAGAGATGCACAGTTGTAATGTCCTTCAGTCTGTAAGTGGACCATGTAAATTTGGTACATTCATACAATGAAGTTGTTCTCAATGGCAAAAAAAATTTAAGGAATGTGCAGGTAAATGAATGGAACTAGAAATGCCTGTACTTACTGAGGTAAAACAGATGCTGAAAAGCAAGGCACAGGTGTTCTCTCTCAAGTGTGGATCCTACCAACAAATCCTGGATAGAAACTCAAAGGAGGTAAATTCACTATGGGCTGCAAATATGTGCACTCCCTAATTATGGCAGCACTGTTTGGAGAATATGGAATTTACTTAAATGTCCATTAACAAAAATTTACTGAAATATATTTCTAAAGAATAAAATATACTTCCCCCATAGAAAAGAGGAGAATCTTCTCATACTGACAGTAGCATTGATCTGGGGGACAGTCTTTTCGGTAAAAGAAGTTGGAACACAAGTACTGCATGATCTGAGCCCTAAGGGAATATGAAAACAGAAAAGATAGATGATAGACGTTGAAGATACAATGGCAGCTGCCAGTGAATGGGGGAGAATGTGGGGTAAATATAGAAACAGTGTCATTGCTTTATGGCTTAAGTCATCCTACAGTTCTATGACACAACAAGATGAATAAATTCTGCAACATGCATTTTATATCATAATATAGGAAAAACTCAATTTGGGTATACTCAGCATAGGAAATGATAATATTCTACATGTGGATATATTAATGACTGACTAGATCAATATCCAATGTATATGTATAAGCAAATATCAGGGGCTGGAGAGATGGCTCAGTGGTTAAAATCAGCGGATGCTCTTGCAGAAGACCTGGGTTTGGTGTCTAGCAGTAACTTAGTGGCTAACAACCATCTTTAACTCTAGATCGAGGGGATCTGATGATCTCTTCTGGCCTCCACAGTCATTGCCTGCATGTGGGGCAATTACTGTTTTGCAGGCAAAACACATATATACATAAAGTAAAAATAGATAAAAATGATTTCATACAATCTGTTTTGCTCATATTCAGACTCCTCCATCTTCCACCAACACTTCTCTGCCCGACTTCCAGCTTCATGTCTTCCATTATTACTTGTCTTCTTGTAGAGGCCCATCAAGTCTAATCTGAATTTCCTGAATGATTTTGGGTGTGAGTCTATCTCCTGGGGTCTGGTGACCCTACAAGGCATCATATCAGTAAGGAGAACTGACTCTCCCTCAACACTTACCAATGTCCAGTTGAGGCTGAGTTAGGGATGAAGGGTTTATCCACCTACTGTGGCTATACTGGCCCTCTGTCTGGATAGGGTTTTCACTGGTCATTAGCAGGCAGTGCTAAGTGCTGTGGGTTCATATGTGTAAATACCTGTGGCATCCAGGCCACAGTTTCCTTGTACTGATGTATCAAACAATCTTTCTGCCACCTCTTCCAAAATGAACCCTGAGCCTTGGGAGGAGAGAGTGTGAAATAGGTGTTGCATTCAGGGATGAGCATTCTGTAGTCTCTTTTTCTCTTCATGTGGATAATCTGTTGGTCTCTGTGTTAATAGCCATCTGCTGTAAGGAGAATCCTCTCAGGTGAGCATTGGACGATACATTCATCTCTGGGAACAACAATAACTCCTTAGAGTCAGTATAATACTGTCTTTAGCAGAATGATAGGAGCTTCTCTCCCAGTGTCAGAGACCTGTCTTGCTTAGGTTCTTGGTCTTGATAATAGTGTCTGATATGGACTCAGTACTGTGAATCAGGCCTTATATCCATCTAGACCATGGTTGGTTACCCCAAACTATTCACACCACTGTAGCAATGGGCACATTGTGCCAAGTCAGGTGTTTTTGTAGATTCTTATGTTCCCAGCTGGGTAAGGTTGGTGGTTACATTTCAATGCCAGTGATTGTAGTATGATGAAAGCTAGTCAGCAGACATGTAGCTTCCAGGTCAGTACCAATTGGATTTCCCCTTATTTCTTCTAAAAGTCATGGACACAGTTTCTTCAGCAACAGAGTCTTACCATCAAGTACTGGTTTTAACCCAGTGCAGTGGGAATATCCAGTATTGCTTGAGGATCTATGAGGTGTCTTGTCAACCACTTGACAAGAGGGAGTTCATTCTTGGCCTTGGGTTTTTATTAACTATCCTGTGTCTATTGAACACTTGTTATGGAATAATGATGTTTAAACTTTTTTTTGGTCTTTTTTGAGACACAGTCTCCCTGTAGCCCCACCTGGCCTGGAGCTCACTATGTAGACAAGCCTGGCCTTGAACTCACAGAGATCCACCTGCCTCTGCCGCCCAAGTGCTGGAATTACAGGCATGAGCCACCATGCCCGGCATATTTAAACTTTTTGAATACTATATTTGCTTATATTGACCAAAGCTTCTTTTTTCAATTGCCACATGACTCTTAAGAGATGTGTCCCTGAAATAAACAATTTCTGGAGTGTCATCTAAAGTGACAATGTTGTTTGTAGTAGACTTCTATGTATTTGATAATAATGTAGATCTCTGGAGAAATGATAAAGATGGGTTTTAATGTTACTTCATTTACACGGAGAAGGAACCAATTATTCAGGTTCTTTTGAAAGCACCACAGGGTCACTGGGCATGGTGGCACACACCTTTAAGCCTAGCACTTGGGAGGCAGAGGCAGGTGGATCATTGTGAGTTCAAGGCCAGCCTGGTCTACAGAGTGAGTTCCAGGACAGCCAGGGCTACAGAGAGACCCTGTCTCGAAAAGACCAAAAAAAAAAAAAAAAACCACTATAAGGTCACAATCACTATATGGAATTGCAGAAAAATTAGATAGCAATGTAGAAGATACAAACTGAATTACAGTTTGATCTTTTACTGGTGCTAGTAGCAGGGTATTTGTTTGAATGCATGATTTTCTTTGATTAAGTCTTTTGGTTTCTCCATCTTGTCTTCAGTCCCTTCTAATCTGCTTCTGATATGTGGAGTGATCTGTTCTGTTTGTGCAACTTTCTGTTGACTTTTTCAATATTGTAATTGTATTTCTTAGTTATTTCTCCATTTTGATTTGCATTGTCTTTGCATTGAATGCAACTTCCATATCCTGCCTTGTCCTCATTACTTCATTTGCTTATGTTTTCTTGGACTTCAATCATTTCCCTCCTGTCCTTTGGAAGTTCATTCAGGAATTTATTCCCCTTTTTATGCTGTGGATTCTTTGAACACATTTAGGATTGTTTTTTGATTTCTGTGTATTGGATTTCTGATAATTTACTATCTTTATGGGAATTAAAATTGAGTAGGGATGTTTTGGGGGGTGTAGGGAATATTTTCTTGTGCTAGCATATTATTTATGTTATTGATATGGGTCTAGGGATCTGTGTTTAAACTCTTGGTGATGATTTGTTCTGAGCTCTTAGCCCAGGAGACAGGAATCCCAGTCTCAAGTTTCAAGCCAGATATTTGGGGGTGTCTCAAGTGAACAGAACCATGTCTGGTGGGGCAGATGATGGGGACCTGTGCCCTACTATTTCCAGGTTTGGTAAGGCCATAGCAAACCCGTGGGGGCTGTGTGGAATAAATCCAGGAGCAGGCTCACAGCTGGAGCTTCCTGGATGGAAGCTGACATCAGTGAGAGGCCAGGTTCTCCCTGGGGCTGGCACACTCATCTATGTCAGAGGAGTGATTGGGTGAGGAAACAGACATGGGTTAGACTGAGTTGGCTCAGTGGTGTTAGAGCAGGGGTGTGGTGTGGCAAGGTCAGTAGAGATGAGCGATGTGGTCAGAAAGGAGGAAGTGGGAAGAGGAGGAATTGAGGGGAAACTTTTGGGAGAAGAGTTAAGAGGGGTTGAGCCCACTGTGGGACTGGGGAGGAGCAAACAGCTCTTGGGTGGCCCTGAAAATGCACCAGAGTTTAATGACCCATAGGACAGTGTCATGTTCAACTAGAGTGGAATGGGGGAGGATCAGGATTCCACAGGGAAGCAAAACTTCACCATCACCACGGGAACCACTTGGGTGATACGCCCTGAACATGGAGGAACTGTCCAGGAACAGTCACATTCAGAGGAGCTGTGGGACTTTGAACTAGAGATGGACCAAGGAAAATTCATGAGAGATATAATAATTTTGTATGACTAGATTTCATAAGAGAAACTAGATCTGGCAGGGCGTGGCGGCTCATGCCTTTAATCCTGGCATGCCAGAGGCAGAGGCAGGCGGACCTTTTTGAGTTCAAGGCCAGCGTGGTCTACAGAGCAAGTTCCAGGACAGCTGGGGCTACAGGGAGACCCTGACTCGAAAAGACCAAAAAAAAAAAAAAAAGACAGAGAGAGAAACTAGATCTGAAAATTCTGCTGTAGATGTATGGTAATGATATATATGCATCCTTTTAGATGAATTTCAGATCAATTGGACTGGGACTAACCCTGGCTTTTTTTTTTATTTATTTTCTATGTGTATGAATGTACTGTCTGCATGTAGGTTTGTGCACCCGTGTCGTGCAATGCCGCGGAGGTCAGAAGAGGGTGTCGGATTCCCCTGAACTGGAGTTCTCCTGGAGTTGGAGTTACAGACAGTTCTCAGTCACCATGTGGGTGCTGGGGATCAAACCGGGTCTTCTGCAAGAGCAGTCAGCGCTCTTAACCGCTAGGCTATGTCTCCAGCCCTAACCCTGGCTTTTTTAAAAGTTTATTTTGGGGCTGTAGAGATGGCCTAGTGGTTGAGGACACTGACTCCTCTTGCAGAGGACCCGGGTTCGATCCCTAGCACTCACATGGCAGCTGAGAACCGTCTTTAACTGCAGTTTCAGGGAATCCGACGCTATCTTCTGACCTCCTCGGCATTGCATGACACGGGTGGACAAACCTACATGCAGACAGTACCTTCATACACACAAAAAAATAAATAAAATAAAATAAAATAATAAAGTTCAGTTTAAGGATGTCAATATAATGTCATAAAAATAATTTTGAAGAGTGGTTAAGAGCACTGCCTGTTCCTGCAGAGGCCCCACATTTGATTCCCAGCACTCACGTGGTGGGTAGCAACCACCTGTAACTCCATTTTCTTCTGATATCCTTAGGCACTGCCCAGCTCAGGTGAACTTATGCACTTGCAGTTAATACACTCACACACATGCAGTAATTAATAAAATATTTAATGATAAATTTGAAGACAATTTGAATCACTGTGTTGGTGTTCCCCATTATGAAAGTCTGGCACCTCATGTATAAAACAAATACTTAAAATTCCCAGCATTCAAGAGGCAGAGGCTAGCAGATCTTTGTGAGTTCAAGGCCATCCTGGTCTGTGTAGTGAGTTCCAGGCCAGCTGTGGCTAAAGGAAGAGAGAAAGGGAGACTGTGTGAAAAAAAGGACCCTCCCCCAAATACTTCAAGTAAATCATTCTTCTATTCCCTCTTTGCAGATAGTAACATTCTTCAATTTAAATTCATTGGTGCGGGCTGGAGAGATGGCCTAGTGGTTAAGAGCGCCGACCGCTCTTACAGAGGACCTGGGTTCGATCCCCAGCACCCACATGGCGGCTGAGAACCGTCCGAAACTCCAGTTCCAGGAGAACTCCAGTTCCAGGGGAATCCGAAACCCTCTTCTGACCTCCGCGGCATTGCACGACACGGGTGCACAAACCTGCATGCAGACAGTACATTCATACACATACAGAAATAAATAAAAAATTAAAAAAAAAAATAAATTCATTGGTGCATTTTTACTTCCATGTTTTACTTTGGAAAAAGTAAATAAGAGAGTATCCTTTGGACCTGGAGTTTGGCATTCCCAGAAAAAATTTTAGATTTACTAATAAAAGGAATGATTGTAGGGTGTATTGATCTGGAATATACATTTCAGCTGATATTTACAGATGCAGTTGCAAGCATTAACATATAAGAAGTAAACATTTATTTATTTGTTTATGTATTTATTTATTTATTTAGTCTTTTGGGGACAGAGTCTCCCTGTAGCCCCAGCTAGCCTAGAACTCACTGTGTAGACCAGGCTAGACTTGAATTCCCAGAGATCCACTTGCATCTGTCTCCTGAGGGCTAGGATTAATGGCATGTACCACCATTCCTGGCAGAAATAAACTTTTAATTCACCATTAATGTTCCACCTAATTTATGATATGAATCCAGCATTGAGGTTTTCAATTTATATCCTATAGTCCATAAAAGCAAAGCGTACATGCTGAATACACGGTTATGCTGCCATACTGTTTCTGCATTTCGAAAAGGCATTAGAATACATTACAGTGTCAGAAAGCTCCTTCAGAGTAGTTATGATCACACCCTACACCAGAAAATGCCAGTCAGTCTCTTTGATGTCCTTTATTACATCAAAGCAATCTGCCTGTGGGCTCATGGTCAAAGTATTGTTTTTTATTTCAGGGTTTGTTGTGAAGTCAGTTGAGTGACTGGTTGGTTGTTTGCCCTTCACTGGAAAGAGAGGGAATGCCTAGACCCTGCTCAGAGGGCTTTGCACAGAGCCTGATTGTGGAGAATTATAGCTCTCTTGTTTCGTTGAGAGAATATATTTATTACATTTCCTTTTTTTTTTTTTTTTTTTTTTTTGAGGTCTTTTGAGACAGGGTCTCCTTTAGTCCCAGTTGGCCTGGAGCTCACTATTTAGACCAGGCTGGCCTTGAACCACAAGGTCCTCCTGCCTATGTGCCCGTGTGCGGGATAAAAAGCTGCTCACCACACGCCAGCTACATTTCTTACATATTTCTTGAACTCTATTCAGTGTTCCTGGGTGAACAACTCCTGCATGTGTATTAACTTTCTATGACTTCGGTTGGTCCTTTCAGGAGACTTGTCCTTCTGTGCTTTTTCCATGATAACTTAGAAACTCTGTAGCATATACTGTTTCACCCATCATAAAGCTCTTTTCTAACTTTGAATTTTTCTGAAATATAATTAGAAGTAATATATTAATTATGAAAACTGAGATACTCTGTAAATATTATCAATGGTTTGTTTTGCAGAATATTACAGTTGGAAAATCATTTAGAAAATCCCCTATTTTGTTTTTTGGCATTGTATTGATCACAGAATTGAGTTAGAAATCCAGGTATTTTCTAAGTTCTCAATTCATGAACTGCCCAGCACAGGCATACAAAGGTGCAAAGGCACTTTCTATGTTTTTATTTATAGTCTCATAGTGAGATAGATAGATATGGTATCCATAGGTCCTGTTGTAATTTATGAACAGAGAAACTGTAAAATGCCTGAGAAGAGAGAGACTGGGGCTGGACTGACAGACGGAGGTCCATGTTAAGAGATTAGAGATGAGTGGGAGGGGCGGGGTGTCAGTGAGGTGGGGACACCTGTCTGGGTCAGTGGAGTGATGGCAAAGAAAGAGAAGGCAGGGTTTAGGGCAGTGATGGGGAATGGGAACTGAGGAATCCCAGGATTTAGAGGAAGGATGTAATGTGGGTGGTGTCAGAGAGCAAAGTAGGCAGACGTAGGCAGAAGTAGGCAGGCTGCAAGTATGCAGGGCCAATGACAGCTTTGAAAGGAGCTAAAGGCAGGCTAGACTGCTGGGTTTTATTGTAACTAGGAAACTCACCAGAGTAGGAGTGACCAAATGGAGTGGTGTGGTGCAGAATCTGAGGAGCACTGCATAGGATCAGGTTTACACAACACCCCATATCTCAGGATAGCCCCAGGAACCAATCAGTGTAATGCAGGATTGGAGGTATGGGGAGAGGTAAATAGGTCTATCTAGGGGATGGGAAATCTCACTAGAGACATAGCAAACACATGGAAAGCTGTGCTAGGGAATCTGAGGCTGGGCGGGCCTTAGAAACTCACAGAGGATTACCAGGCATGGTGGTGTACACTTTTAATTCCAGCACTTGGGAGGCAGAAGCAGGGGAATGTTTGTAAGTTCAAGGCCAGCCTGGTTTACATAGCAAGTTCCATACCAGGTAAACTGGGACTAAAGGGAGACCCTGTCTTAAAAATACCACCCCCAAAAAAATGGGCTGGAGAGGGCTCAGTGGTTAAGAACACCAGATGCTCTTACTGTTCTTGCATGGGGGTTGGATCACTAGCACCCATATGTAGGCTAAGAACTTTCTTTAAACCTGGCATGGTTGTGCATGCCTTTAATCCTAGCACTTGGGAGGCAGAGGCAGGTGGATCTCTGTGATTTCAAGGCCAGCCTGGTCTACAGAGTGAGTTCCAGGCCAGCTGGGGCTACAGGGAGACTCTGTCTCAAAAAAAAAGTGGGATCCAATGGACAGCCTGGCCTGGAAATCTCAGGACTAGGGGAGTATAATGGAATGGATTCAGAGAAAGAGAAGTGGAGAAATGAGCCTTTTCAGAGGAGCTTGGGATTCAGAACCATAGGAAAGTATGTTGGGATATACCTGGGATCTGGTATTAGTTGTTCATTTTTAAATTATTTATTTATTTATTTATTTATTTATTTATTTATTTATTTTTATTTTTGAGGCAGGGTCACCCTAAACAGCAGCATCTATACTAAGACTCAAATGTAGAACAGTCTGGCCTTGACCTCACAGGGATCAGCCACCCTCTGTCCCTTTCCCTTGGTGGGGTTAACACCTTGGTCTATGCCTTTATAGAGTTGTTTCTTTTTTAATGATTAGTCTTCATAGAAAAATCAATGCTGTAAATTTTACTGCATATATTAGGTATATTGGCCTGTGCATTCTTTTGGGGGAGTGGGGGAATCTTTTTGAGACAAGGTCTCCCTGTAGCTCCAGCTGGCCTGGAAATAACTATGTAGAGCAGCCTGGCCTTGGACTGAGAGACATCTACCTGGCTCTGCCTCAGGAGCGCTGGGATTAAAGTCGCATAGCACCAGGCCTTTATTGTGTGGTTGCAACTATGTGCTCATAAAGGGACTGGAGAGATGGGTCCGTGGCTGAGAGGACCGGCTGCTCCCGGGGAGTTCCTGGACTCCATTCACAACACCCAGATGGCAGGTAACAAACAAAACTCAAGTTCCAGGGAATCCAAAGACCTCTTCTGACATCCCTGGGCACTGCACAGCATGGTGTCCTCATATGCACGCAGGCAATACACTCATAGCCATAAAATTTAGAAAATCCTAAAAATATGCATGAGTATCTGCAACTGATCACTGCTGGGTGAGGAACGTTGGTCTTTGAGGGAATGGCCTTAGATAGCTTAACCAGCCTCCCGTTGGTAGACACACAGACAAACATATGGGGACACAAGCTTCATTCAATAGTCCTTAACAGAGACTTTAAATCTCACAATGAACTACTGCTGAACTTCAGCCTTTTAAAGAAAAACTTGTCAGTTGCCCCTCCCACAGTGATTCCATCTATGTAGGTCAGTAGATCAGTGCTGTTTCCATTAACAGCAGCAGGCATTAGAAGGTGAGGCTGGGGGCTGCCTACCAGTGCTGCTGAAGGAAAGTTTAATTTTGCCTCTGTTTGAGAGGATGAAAACTTGTTACACTTCCTTGTTTAGGTAAGCAGGTGAGGCAGCTACTTTCCCATGAACATAGTAGAAATTCTGGATCTTGTTTGCAGGAAAGGCCACTGGAAGGCAGGAAAGCAGAAACTTGTATCATGGTTTCCATGTGGAGCTTTTTCATGTTGCATGTCTCTTGTCACAGCAGACAGTGAGGATGGCCTGTTGTCTCTTCTGAGGTGCTTCTTGTTATGTTGGCAGGTGAAGTGGATTGTCAGTGAACTGAAAGGAAGGTTCTCAAAAAACAGAGAAGACTGGTTATAGAAGATCGCTTGGAAAGGAAAGTCACTGTAGGAGAAGAGAGATGACTTCTTTTCAGGTAAATTCATCCAAGGGCATGGACCAGGTACCCTTTCTTCCTCAAAATATTTCTTATTTCACACTTGTAACCTTTTCTGGTCCAGGACTTGCTACATAGTGGAGGCTTTCTGCATCTCACAGATATCATCGTGCCTCTGTCTTCTAATCCTGGGATTAAAAGCCTGCAGCATGATGCCTGGCCCACATTACCTCTTTACCTATGGATCATGCATGTAGCATACCTGCCTCTCAATTCTGTGCTCCAGACTAATCCAATGAATGCATGGCCTGCCCTCTCAAAAGTGTTTCTGCTGTGGTAGGTGAAAATGGAATCCTGCCAGTCATCAATTCCTAAGGAAGATGGAGTTGGGTCTTCATAAATTACTGCATTGTAGGTTAAGTTGTACAGAAAACTCATCTTTTCATTGTACTTTATTCGGATATTCTACTGCTTTGCTTATCATTTTACTTCCAGCAACATCACAAGCAGATGGTTTGGCTGCTGGGTTTCCTGAGATCTGTATCCATTAGTCTCATGGGAGGTCACTCCCTTAGTTGTAGGGCTTTTGATCTCATCCCAAGCTCAGAGTTGATCACCTTTGGTTTACTAGGAGTAAATTTGCTTCTGGTAAGTTACAGAATGAAGCATATAAATCATGACATTTAATGCAGAATCTCTCCTTTCATTACTGTTCTTTTTTCCCTTCCTTTGAAGACAGAAACCTTTGATATTTGTTTGCTAAACCCTCCACTTTACTGCCAGAGATTCTGAAGCTGGCCTCTTTTGTCTGTTGGCACTTCTATTTCACACTCAATTCTCAATGATGTTATCATTACTGGATCTTTGTACCTCAATAAAAATATTTGTTGACCAGATATTGTACACATGTAGTCGTCTACTTTTTGAGACACTTGCAATAAGGAGCCCTGTTGGGAAAATCCTCTTATAGTTGTTTGCATAAGTTGTTCAGTGTATGCCTTTTAGATAAATTTTTGGGAAGAAATGAGGATAAAAGAGGAAGCACTATCAAATAATTTTAGAATATTCTCTCCCCTGATGTTTCTGTAATTGACTCATTACATGCAGGCTCCAGGACACATTTTACAGGATGATGTCAGTCTTCTTGCTGTTGAGGGAGAGCACACACAGTCAAGGCACTCTTCATTTAAACTCCTTTATTCTCCTGCCATGTTCTGCTCTGTTCTGCTGGAGAATGTTCCTTTTGTGGCTGGGGCACTGGCCTCACTGCAGAGCTTGTTAGGAAAGGGTTAAGTCAGAACCAACCACAGATCTTGTTAAGTCAAAATCAATGCTTTATCTAGGTTTACAGTACCTAGTTATAGCCATTTGAATTTCTGAAACATACTTATAAATCAATGTTTCTTTACATAGGAAAAATATGTACTATAGTTCTTTTATGTTACAAATACAGGTGGGAAATGGTATTCCTATGTTGAGGGTTAATTTTATATAATTGAAATTACTTTACAGGAAACTGTTTTTCCACCAAGGACTCTTGTCTCCCTTTAATTTTCTCTGAGTACATTTGCCATTTGCATGACCCATACTCAGTTCTTCCTTTACATAAGCTCATTGGACTCTGAGGACTTTAGTGCATGTGGATAGCACACAATAGCACATTGGACTTAGTAGCTGGCCAGCTTGCCCTTCAGTGTAGATCCTGCTTAAAGGAGCTTCTTTCTCTTAGTGTTTGCAAGACTCTGAGTGCTTTGAAATCAGTCTTTAAAATGAAAATGTTGCAGGGCCTTGTGGTGCACACCTTTAATACCAGTACTCAGAAAGCAGAAGCAAGCCCATAGCTGTGAGTTCAAGGTCAAGTTGGATTACATAGGGAGTTCCAGGCCAGCTCTGGCAACCAGTATCTTCAAAAAACAAAAACAACAAAAATGAGCAAGTTATAAATTACAGAGGAAGAACAATCTAAATAACTAAACAAGTTCCCTGAGTATTTCCATCCTGAGACAGTGTGGATGTTGGTTCGACAATTGCAATAAGCTGATCTGGAAGGAAATGAGTGAAACTGTTTGCATCTTTGTATGTGTTTCTCACTTGATGTAATAAAGCTCATTTTCATTAAAAATGTACCAGAAAAAATAACATTCTTCGAGCAATTCTGCTTGTTCATCTAGTCTTCATAACTTCTTTACTAATTTTCTCTTTTTTCCTAGTGTAGTACCCTGTTCAAAGTCACATGGTCAAATGATCATTTTTCATTCTAGGATCCATTGACTTTTAAGGATGTATCCATTGACTTCTCCCAGGAGGAGTGGAAATGCCTAGACTCTGCTCAGAGGGCTTTGTACAGGGAGACGATGTTGGAGAATTACAACAATCTGGTGTCTATAGGTAAGGATATTTATCTTACAGATCTTTTTTTGTTTACTATTCTCCTTCTTTTGACAGAGAACAGTCTATTTTGTTCACATGGCAGTTTCTCTGAATAGGTCTTAACTTCTTTAAAAATTAGTGTTTTTGGAATATCTGGACATTGAGAAGAATATTTTCTCATTTTTTCATTTCTTTCCATTTCCACTTGTTAGAGGAATTATTTTGGGTGTTAATTTCAGTCACCCATTGATACATGATACTGTAGCCAGAATCACAAAGTTCCATTTCCATAGGTACATTTTCAATCAGTGACAAAACTCAGTATATGAAAATGGAAAAATTTTTATGTATTCTAATTATTCTGGTGGACAATAAAAATTGGGAAATTATTTGGGGAATCATCTCTTCTTTTATATATTATCAATCAGCAGAGTACTGTTTGAAATCTATTACTTTCTATGTAATCCAGCAAGAGTCATGTGCCTCTTTCCCATTCACAGGTCTTGATAGGTTTAAGCCTGTTCTGGTCTCCTGTGTGGAACAAAGCAAAGAGCCCTGGAATGTGAAGAGAGTGGAGAGTTTAGTCAACCAGGTAGGTTTGAGAGGATGAAAAAGGGGCCCAGGTGAGGGTTCCTAAGTAAAGAAGGGTGAAGTCCTGAAAATATTTATGCCATGGTCTGTTTCAGTAGATATTATAGCAATTTCTTTATTATGTGTCTTGTAGTAAATGTCAAATGAGTATATTTTATCCTATGTGAACTATGGGAAAATTAATAATATTCATATACTACTTTATTTAATCATGTATTTAATCAATATCTCCTATGTCTTTTTTCTTGCAAATGTTAGAGTTTTAATAGATGAAATATAATATTTTGTGAAATGTGTAAATATTGCATTTTAAAATTTTGTTTCAATTTGAAAATATCTGTGACCTTCTGGTGATTTTTCTTTGCTTTTGGATAATTTATGCATTTCTGCTAAAGTGACAGTATGACTATGTGGAGAATCAACTAATATATTTACATAGCATAAAATTCTGTATTGTCTTCCCATCTTTGAATAGGAATGTTTTAAATATGTGTGTGTTTCACATTGCATGAGTACATTCCTCTGTTTTCTACCTTTTGTTGATGTCTACATTCCAGTTTCTTCAGAAAAGAGATGGTGAAACATTGATCTTTCATAATACCTGAGATCTATTCTATTGCCCAAGACATTGTATGTTACTAAACGTTGTCTTTGAGTTTTGGAAGTTGCAAATCTCTGTTGTGTCCATGAGAGTCAGTCTAGGTTTATTTTGGAAACATGCTTTCTTATTCTGCTCATATGCTTATTTCTTAATAATCTTTATGGCTTCGTTATTCATCAAAGACAGGATATAGTTTACACAGGCATGGTTAGCAGGATGGATCTTGTTCAGGCACAACTCTCTCTGTATAATTCTTCTCAGCCATGAGATTGGATTTCCTTTTTTCAATGGATATTGTTAATTGATTTTTTTTTCTGAATTTCATACAATTCATCTTAATCATATTTAGAACTCCCCTGTCTGCACCAAACTTATATGTTAAGGATTTTCAAGTCGTTTGTGTATCCAGATGACTGTTGGAGCCTATTCATCCTGTCTAGCATCACTCCCTTGAAGAAGATCAGCTCCCCCTCACCTAGCAGTGATCAGCTGATGATTGTCCTTCAGCAAACGTTTGGGCTTCCTGTTCATGTCCCCAGTTGTGTTCTGGGTTTGATCTGCTTCAGCAGGCATGGGTTTTGTGCATGCTGCCATCATTGCTGTAAATTCTAATGTCCAAATTCCCCCGATCCTATAATACTCTGATTCCTTATGCTCAAGCTCCATCCCTGAGGCTTATACAATATTTCTGCTCCCTCTTCTGCCTTGATCCCCCTGGGGTCTGGGCAGGGGAGTTTTAATGTAGAAGTCCTATCCAGCTGCAATCTTTCATTTTCTAACTTTAGCCAATCTGGTCTTCTGTGTTCTTTGTCCTCTGTTGTATGAGGAAGCTTTCCTGATGAGAGTTGAGAAATGCATTATTATTATTATTATTATGTAATTTTATTTACTTTTGTATGCATATGTATGTACTGTCTGCATATAGGTTTCTGGACCCATGTCATGCAGTGCCCCAGAGGTCAGAAGAGGGTCTTGGATTCCCCTGGAACTGGAGTTGTCCTGGAACTGGAGTCACAGATGGTTCTTAGCCACCATGTGTGTGCTGGGGATCAAACCCAGGTCCTCTGCAAGAGCAGTCAGTGCTCTTAACTGCTAGGCTAACTCTCCAGCCTGAGAAATTCATTATTATTTTTCCTACTCCTCATTCCACTAAGTTCCTTGAGTCTTAAGTATAAAAACTCTATTGTATATCTGTCACTTAGGGTTTGGCATCTCACATATAATTATTCTCTGTGTGTGAGCAGTTGTTGAACCCTGTACTGCAGTGTATCTCTTGCAAAAGCAGCTTCTTTGATGACTGGTGGCTGATGTACTTTTCTGTAAATATAAAAATCCACTTTATCAAAAAGTAAGAAAGAATGTTAGCCCAGTAATTTAACAGAGGTAGGGTCTTCTCTAGAGTCTATGACCCCTCCAGCCATGTGTATTTGGCTAGGTTTACAGTGCCACACAAGTGTTCCTTCCCATTGCACAGGCTTTAAGTGCAATTAGACAGCTGTTGATTACTGGGCACCACTATAGCTGGCTGGGCCAGTCATTGTTGTGGTTATTATGCTTTCCAGCTATGACTGGACAATTGAATGTTTGTCACCCTTCACAGCTTGCATAGTATCCTCCGAAAATATGAGAAGTTGTCTTTAGGGAATAGAACTTCCAATTCAGTTTCATCTCTGTTGCTTCAAGTCCTGTGTCTGAAGTATGTCCTTTCTTCAGCTCCAGGGATTTCCCTTCATGTTCTTGGAGTTGATCATGTGCTGGTACAAATGCCTCTTTCTTTTTGGAGTCTCTTGGACTACCTTTCCTTTGACTGAAAGAGAGATTTTTCCTGTCTGGCTCTGTGCTTATTATATTGCCATCAGCTAAACACAGGCCCTCATGCTGAGATATTGCATATTTATTTTTCAGTAGGCTCTTCCACAGTTCCAGGCTGCTTTCTATCTCATCCTTAAATGTACACTACATGATTCACCATGCCCTAAGATCTTTGATTTAATCTTAGGTAGTGTTCCTGATTTGAGCCTTTGGACAGGTGCTTATCTGAATAATGGGATAAGAACATGGCAGTTTGGAGCATTGCTATGGAGTTATCTTCATCACATGCTCTCCATTAGAAGAACGGTTTTCAGACCCCTAAGGTGCATTGCATGAGGTTCCAAGATTTTGGACATTTTTTTCTCCAGCTGCACTCCCTATTGGAGAGTTCTTAGAATGTGTTGGAGGAAACATGACACCGGGGGTGGCTTAGAGAGTTCTTAAGATTTGCGGGATTTCCAGTCCCCCTCAGCTTTCTGTGCCTGCTTGAAAAATGTAAGCACTTAGCTTTTGGCCCATGGCCTGGACTCCTCACCAGGCCTCCTTACAATGACAGACTCTAATCCCCCTCAAACCTGCAACAATAAGCTCAAATAAACTCTTATAACTTTAAATTCCCTTAGCAGAGTGTACTGTCACAGCAACAGAAAATAAAACACCCATTATTTTGCCTATTATATGATTGAGAACATATCAATATGCTACTTTACATATAGAGCTTTCCTTGATGATCTGAGTGTTTTCCAGCCCAACAAGTCGTAAGTGTGGACACAGATAGTACCATTCCATCTGCAGTGGAAGTGATACTCATGAGTGACAAGCAGGTTCTGAAGTTAGATGAAAGTTACATTTAGACATGATAAACACTTATCTGATTACTGCTTCTGACTTAGTGAGGGCACAATTCCCAACACGTCTCTTTGTTCTCATGAGCTAAGGTTATGGTATTCAAAATATGTAGCGTTTTTGAAGTTATGGTTGTCCTATCTTCAGAATTCACTCTGTGTGTAATACTATCTGCTAAGGTGATAAAAGGTAGTTGATTTGTGATTCTGGTACTTGCCGTGTAGTAGGCTGGTCTGTGGTATTAGGCTTGTCTGTGCTAAGCAGATCAGGAGGGTGTAAGGGAAACACAGAAGGGGGACAGCCAGTGTATGAGTATTGCCTACATGGATATTTGTGCACATGTGTAATGCAGTGCCTACAAAGGACAAAAGAGAGCATCAGATCCACTGGGACAGGAGATACAAAGAGAGGTTAACCATCATGTGGGTGATATGAACCCACATCCTATGCATGATCAGTCAGTGTTCTTAACTTCTGAGCCATTTCTCCAGCCTTTGTTCCCTTCCTTGTCATTTTTAATATTGGCCTTACATTCTTTTCTATATTGCATATATTGTCTTCTGTAAACTTCTTTGTTCATGAGCTTGTTTATGTAAATTCTGAAATGATGGCTTGTTTGCCTCGAAGCTGTGCATTTTTTCAGATGCTATTCTTCCCCCATCACTTTTAGGAGAGAACATTTCTGGGAATCAAATTTAGCTTACACTTTCACTTTCAGTTCTTTACATGTATATTATTATTATAGTTATTATTATTTCATGGTTTCCTGGCTGTAGTCCTGGCTAAAAGAAATCCAATATTATTTCAACATTTCTGCATTTGAACAAGTTGGTATTTTGAAGTTTCATTCATGCTCATTACACTTTTTAAATTTTTTATTTATTTTTTATGTGTATGAATGTACTTTCTGCATGTTGGTTTGTGCACCCATGTCCATGTCCTGCAATGCCATGGAGATCAGAAGAGGGTGTTGGATTCCTTTGGAACTGGAGTTAAAGATGGTTTGTAGCTGCCATGTGGGTGTTGGGAATCAAATCCGGGTCCTGTGCAAGAGCAGTCAGTGATCTTAACTGTGAGGCCATCTCCCCAGCCCTTACATTTTTGTTATATATCTCAATCTGTGTGATTATTCAGAATGTTTGATTGTGTTAGCACTGTTCTCTCTGTTGAAATGCACTCTTTTTCTGTCTGTTGCATGGAGAACTCAACATTTAGAAGAAATCAGAGTATTTATAATGGAGAGAAATCCTATGAATGTGAAGATCATGATAAATTATTTATAAAAATGTCATATATAAAAAGTCATCAGGTGATCCAAACTAGAGAGAAACCCTTCAAATTTGAAGAATATGACAAGACCTTTACTCGAAGCCCTGATCTGAGACTACATGAGAGACTTCATATGGGGGGAAACCTTACAAATGTGAAGAATGTGACAAGTCCTTTATGCATAGGTCAAATCTTAGAGTACATGAGAGAATTCATAGAAGGGAGAAACCCTACAAATGTGAAGAATGTGATATATCCTTTATTCGAAGAGAACATCTTAGAGTACATGAGAGAATTCATTCAGGGGAGAAACCCTACAAATGTGAAGAATGTGAAAAGTCCTTTAGTGACAGGGTAGGTCTTAGACAACATGAGAGAATTCATACAGAGAAACCCTATAAATGTGAAGAATGTGACAAATCCTTTCTTTGAAGGGAATATCTTAGAGTACATGAGAGAATTCATACAGGTGAGAAACCCTACAAATGTGAAGAATGTGACAAATCCTTTATTTAAAGGGAACATCTTAGAGTACATGAGAGAATTCATACAGGGGAGAGACCCTACAAATGTGAAGAATGTGACAAGTCCTTTATTGAAAGGGCAGATCTTAGAATACATGAGAGAATTCATACAGGGGAGAGCCCCTACAAATGTGAAGAATGTGACAAATCCTTTATTCAAAGGGAACATCTTAGAGTACATGAAAGAATTCATACAGGGGAGAGACCCTAAAAATGTGAAGAATGTGACAAGTCCTTTATTCAAAGGGCACATCTTAGACGACATGAGAGAATTCATACAAGGGAGAAACCTTACAAATATGAAGAATTTGACCAGTCGCTTATTCGAAGGACTGATCTTAGAATACATGAGAGAATTCATAAAGGGAGTAACCCCTACAGATGTGAAAGTGACAAGTGCTTTATTTGAAAGTCACATCTTAGAGTACATGAGAGAATTCATACAGGGGAGAAACCTACAAATATGAAGAATGTGACAAGTCCTTTACTCGAAGGCCTGATTCTGGACTACACGAGAGAACTCGTGCAGTGGAGAAACCCTACAAATGTGAAGAATGTGACATGTCCTTTATTTGAAGGCCTGATCTTGGGCTACATGAGAGAACTCATGCAGTGTGGAAACCCTACAAATGTGAAGAATGTGACAAGTCCTTTATTTGAAGGCCTGATCTTAGACTACATGAGAGAATTCTTACAGGGGAGAAAAACTACAAATGTGAAAAGTGTGAATAGTCCTTTACTGATAAGTCACCTTTTAGAAGACATCACAGAATTCATAATGAAAGGAGATAGCAGATATCTAAGTGCCACAGTCATTCATTTATCCATATGTCACATTCAAGAATAGAACAAGAATAGTGGAGAAATAGTTTACCATTGTATGAGTTTGGCAGATCTTGGGCTCACTCTGTAGAGAAAAATATAGAATCTTTATGAGCAGGAAAGTTTTACATGCAATAATCTTGCTTAAATATTTAATAAACATTTAAATTTCAGGAAAACTGCAATGTCTACTGAAGAAAATTTTAGAAATATCAGATGGTAAAGTCTAATAAATTTTCATTCTTAATTCAATATGAGACAATTCTTCGATATGAGTAACTAGAAACTTAAAGCCTTGAAGTTTTACTTGTTCATCCATTCTTGTCAAATATCACAGAATCTAAAATTTAAATAAATCTAATTCTAAAAATTATTTTAGGCATAATTCCATTTAGCTCATGTGTTAAGACACATCAGAAAATTCATACTGAGCCAGAGTCTCACAGAATTATGTTAAAAATTTATTCACTGTCAAAATAGAGTGTGTATTAGCAACACAAATAATGTTTGAAAATGTCTGGCATATATACAACGTGGAAAATCCTAAAGGACATGGCTGAGAAGTGTCTTTATTTAAGTATTAAATGGTAAATAAAATATTTCCGGACCTCACTTCCTTCAAGTAATACACAGTTCATTCAAAACTGCCTAAACACTGTTTTGAGTAGTGACTTCTTTTTTCTTTTTGTGACATGGTCCGCATGTACCCCCAGCTAGCCTGGAACTCACTATGACATCTAGGAATAAAAAAAAGTCCTCCAATTCAAACAATGTGTGTGTGTGTGTGTGTGTGTGTGTGTGTGTATATATATATATGTGTGTGTGTGTGTGTGTGTGTGTGTGTGTGTGTATACTGAAGCAATACAAGTAGGAGAGAACAATAACAACAAATGAACTGGAAAAAACTCTGGAAAGATTCAGAGAAAGCAGGACATGTATGGCAGAGTACAGGGACTTGGGTGGGGTAGGGGGCATGGAAAGGGAAGTAACTCTAGATTCCATTGAGAAATGATGTAAGACTTATGGAAAAAGTTTAATAACAATAAAAAAATAATGTTGTTGAACAAATATTATTAATTGAGCTTATGGAGGTATAAGCATCAGTTAAATCAGTCTTTTGGCTTAATCAACAAGGAATTTATTGTCTCATATAACAATAAATGTGGATTGAAGACTTTTTTTTTTTTTTCGGTATGTGTATGAATGTACTGTCTGTATGCAGGTGTGTGCACCCGTGTCGTGCAATGCCGCGGAGGTCAGAAGAGGGTCTCGGATTCCCCTGGAACTGGAGTTCTCCTGGAATTGGAGTTTCAGACGGTTCTCGGCTGCCATGTGGGTGCTGGGGATCGAACCCGGGTCCTCTGTAAGAGCGGTCGGCGCTCTTAACCACTAGGCCATCTCTCCAGCCCATGATTGAAGACTTTTTGAGTGTCCCACTACACCAGATTTCCATTTTCCTGAGGAACTAGGATCTTTAAGTCTTTTCTTTCACCTATGTACCTGTGCCAGACTTGGCCCAAAGGTTAAAGAGTGGCTAACAAACTTTCAAACATAGCTGACAGTCTGACAGTGTTTCATGATTCCCTTCCATAGGTTTCTTTGTGTCAAATGAGTGTCTCCCAGAAGCCCTTCAGCCGACTTAACCTATCTGAGTGGACAGGACTGGATGCAACATAGTCCTAAAGAGTCACCGGCAAGGGAAGCAAGATTGCTGAGTAGTCAGTATCCAATCACCAGGGTCTATGAACAACAGTACCTGTCTTAAACACATGGTTTCTCAGAGGAAGATGAAAACATGATTAACACTGGAAGACTGTTCTATGGTGGATTCAAGTAGACCATGGAAAGCATTTGTAGCCGGGCATGGTGGTGCATGCCTTTAACTCTTGTACTTGGGAGGCAGAGGCAGGTGGATCTTTGTGAGTTCAAGAACAGTCTGGTCTACAGAGTGAGTTACAGGACAGCTGAGGCTACAGGGAGACCCTGTCTTGAAAAGACAAAAAAAAAAAAAAAGAGCATTTGCTTCAGGAGTTCAATAATGTCTCCTCCTTGAGTAACCTGTCCTCTTCCTAAAAAATGGAGTCTGGGGCCGGAGAGATGGCCTAGCAGTTAAGAGCACCGACTGCTCTTGCAGAGGACCCAGGTTTGATCCCCAGCACCCACATGGTGGCTGAGAACTGTCTTTAACTCCAGTTCCAGAGGAATCCGACACCCTCTCTGACCTCCTTGGCATTGCATGACACAGGTGCACAAACCTACATGCAGACAGTACCTTCATACACATAAAAAATAAATTAAAAAATGGAGTCCATTTGATAAAGCTGTCTGTAATTTAATATTAGCACTTCAGTATGCTGCCTTCATTATGGTAAAAAGTTGAATAAACACGTTTTTATAAAGAAAACAATATTCACTGTCACAACTTCAGAACGTGTATTAGCAACACAAATATCTAAATTATGTTAGAAATTCACAAAGATGTATTATAACATGTAAATGTTTGAAAATGTCTGCCATATATACATTGTAGAAAATCCTAAAGGGATTGAATGAGAAGTGTCTATATTTAAGTATTTAATGGTAAATGAAATATTTCCAGACCTCATCTCCTCCTAGTAATACACAGTTCATTCAAAATTGCCTGAACACTGTTTGAGTAATGACTTTTTTTGTTTCTTTTTTGTGACATGGTTTGCCTGTACCCCAAGCTGGCTTGGAACTCACTATGTAGACCAGCACAGCCTTGAATTCACAGAGATCTGCCTGCCTCTGCCTCTGGAGTGCTGGGATTAAAGGCATGAGGTACCAGACCTGACCCACAGTGAATGTTAAACTTTAATTCTTATAGGATAATTGCAATGCTTTCCCCAATTTCTCAATTGAAGTTTCCTGGAATTCAAGATTTAAGAATATTAAGTTTGGTCCAGGGGTGTTACATAGTGGTAGAGTCTGTGTTTAGCATAGATGTATCCCTGTAAAATTGCTAGAACCACGAAGGGAAAAAAATGGATAGGAACTTGAGAAGAAATGTTGGGAAGTGCCAGGAGCCAAAGCTGTCAGGCATACATGCTCACAGAAAATTACTAACTTTCTTATCTCAGGATTTTACGAGCCAGCTTACTTATCTCAGAAGATTAGGAGCCAGCTTACTTACCTCAGTTCCAGCTAATCAAGCTATTTCTAGACAAGGGACAATTAGATGTTCAGGGAGATAAACCAGAAAGCCAGGATGCTTGGCCCACTAGTGTCACTCCATCTGATCCAGATGCACTTTCTATGAATTTAAACAAAGTGAAACATTGGAACATTTCTCTAGAAGACTCTCCTTTCCTAAAAGCTCTTACAAAAGTAAAATGGAAAAAAACATTATATTGGGTGATATCATAGATCAATTACAACAACAAAAGTGTTTTCCAGAATTAATTGATAGTAAAAGAGTAAAAGCTCAGTCCCTTAAGCAAGGAGCTACACCTGACAGAATTAGTAAAATAAAAATCTTAGTTACAGTTATACATGATAGAAAACTGCCACTGACCAGCCCACCGGGAATTGGGGTCATAATCGTGGGAAAGCAGGGTCCTTTTGGTATACAGGGAAACACAGGTTTGGTGATGGCTTACAGAAGAAAAACCAAGCAAGGCTCTTAGATCTGCAGCAATTTTACTGAGCTCAAGGCAGTGATTTTATAGTACATTCAAGAAGAAACAGCAAGGAGAGTTGGCAAACTTTCAAGAACTATTGGACAGGTTACTAATAATTCAATTTTTATACATTAACCAAAGTACATAGTCATGGGTCATGGTTGGCAGATTACAGCATAATAAATCTTTAAGTTTAGACAAGGTCACAAAACCACAGGCACAAGTCTAGAACAAAACTTTTTTAGAACTGAGAGATTGTGGCTTTTCTTTTTATTATTACTTTATAACTAAAATAACCTTTACTTTGTGATCTTAAGGTTTTCTTTTTTTGTCTCCCAGGGAAATGGCTCAGGCCAATTGTAATGCACCTGGAGCCAATTTTTTAACATGTCTTGCTTCGGTACAGTGTGTGCAATGCCACCATTTACTATTGTATATTTGATTAATAATAGTTTGTTTTTGTTGTGGGGTTAACAAGCACCAAGGAGGCCTAGTTCTTAGCAATTTTTGCATGAAGTTTACAGTATAGTAAAGGACCCACTGCCCATCTATATTAACTCATCTAACTTCCCATTCATTATATGTTCCTGCGAAAGGAGGGGGAGACTCAGGGACCTTCTGTATGTTATTTTTTCTTAAAGGAGGAGCCCACCATCTGCCTTTAATTAAAAAATGCCTCCTGTCATACATGACTCCCACTGGAATTCCCATTTTACTCAGTAGCAGTCATGATATAAAACATCATTTTTACCTGATTATCCTACTTTGAACTTTTTTTAAACAATTTATTATTTTGTAATTGGTCTATGATATCACCCAGTGTAATGTTGTTTTTCCAATGAATTTTTGCAAGAGCTTTTAAGAAAGGAGGGTCGTACTCAAAAATATTTTTATATTTAATTTGACTAAGATTTACAGAAAGTTCCTGCTCCAAGAGTGGCCTAAAACTGGGGGAGGTATTTGGCTATTATTGCCAACTCCCAGAACATCTAGGTAATTCTGTCCTTTGTCTATAAGGAACATTTAATTAAACTTGAGAATGGACTTTGTTGTATTCAGAAAGTATATTATAACTAAGAAAGACAGCATGCCATGCCCAGAACCAAGGAAGCATGACATCTTAGGAGCATAGTGGGAAATGGTCAAGGGCAAGCACTCTGCCAGGGACCTCCAGGGGGTCAGGCCCCGAAGGACTTTGTTCCCCCACCTGCCTCGAATATGACTTTCATCATAGCTCACACAGGCGACACTGGAGTTGGTGTGACAGCCCCCGGTTTTTTGTTTTTAAGATGCAGCTCCGTCAGATCACGCTTAACAGAGTGGATGGATCTTAGCACGAGTCTGAAAAGGCAAGGAAAAAGGAGTACAGCCATAACAAAGAGAAGTAATACAACTCTAATGAATATAAAATATTGTGTCCAATCTAATGGATTAAGTGCTTTAATTCCACTCTCAAGCCCAAATGTCAGAGCTTCTAATTTATCATTATCCAAATGAGCTTTACTCAGAGCAGCAATGCCTTTCTGCATATCATCCAAATTATGGGTAATATCAGTATCTTTCCAAACACCTTGAAGGAGATTTTTAACTTTTTCCCATTGTTCTGAGGCATTATAAGGTAAAGACATGACACAAATATATTGAAAGGCAGCATGACATCGGGTCTCTATCCTGGTTTTTATATTTGCTATATCCTGTCCAAGGGCCAAAACCACTTCTTCTAAAGCATTTATTTTTGACTCTAGCTTTCTATCTATAATAGATTGTTCTGTAAGTGCAACTGAAATATTTTTGTTCATTTCATTTACAAAGTGAGCTGTATGTATTTCCTTTACCAAAGCTGTAGTTGAAAGTGCAAAGGAAGTTAAAATTGCAATAAGAGCAGTAATACCCAAAATAAGAGTAGCTATAAATCTTTTAGGTCTTAAGAGAGCATTAAGTGTTTCTAAAGTGTGCAAAGCAGTATTTTCATACCAAGGATCCTGTTGCAGGTCAACAGGAAGCATTACATATGGTGGTCTCTTTACTAAAATCATTACAGGATACTGTTTATCCATACCAGAATTAATACAATTAGTAAGTTTACAGGCAGTACAATTAATAAGATATGAATTACCAACATGAGTAATATTTACTTGAAGTCTGGATCCTAATAATATAGCAAAAGGGTAAGATACACAAGCATGGGTAACCAAGGGAATGAGAGATTTATCAGTGGATTTTTTCTGTAATATTATGTTGGCACTTGCTGCAAGTCTAAAAAGATTTTTAATTGGGTCCCTGGCAACCCAAATTGGTTCTACATATCCTGGAGAAAACCATTTCTGTAATTTTTGTGTGTTATTTTTATTTGTATAATTTTTATATTTTATGAGACCCACATTACTTAGTCTATTAAAATATTGTGAATAATCATAACCTCCTGACGAGATAGAGAAATCCCAAATTTCCAAATTAGTTCCTTCTGGGGTATGCTTTGAAGCAGGTATATATTTAAATCCACAAGAGAGCCATCGGGGATGAGTGTTAGAATTACCATTCCAAAATTGATTTATGTCTCTATATTTTTCAGTACACACGGGGAGTGGCATGAATGGAGCATTTTGAAAAGTCTCATTATTAATACGATATCCCAAAGTCATTATTTGTAATTCCCAAATGGACCTTGGTTCAAATTTCTTATCGGATGGTGATGGATCAGGTGAATCAGTAAGAAATATCTGATAATTTACAGGCAGGCACCCTGAAGGAGGGTATCCATATAAAGCTAAGCAAATAGGAGAGACTGATCTCCCTTCAAAATTTAACAGATCAGAACTATTTGGTCTCTCATCATAGTCCTGAGCTCCTCCAAGTAAATCTGTATCATTAGTTAATACCTTTATATGATCTGGGTCAAGCCAGCCCACAGGATGAATTAGAGGGGGTTTTGGTATATATGCCCAGTAACTTTTCCCATATGTGACAGTAGACTGAGCTGAAATTAAAGACAAAATAGCAAGAAAAATAAACTCAGGCGTCAGCGGTTTCTGTTGAGAGGTTACGAGCTCCTTCGCTTTTTTTGTCAGGTATCTCAGTTGAGTCCAAGTCGGCATCTTCTTCGGAGTCAGGGCTTTTAAGGCTTCTGGCATCATGTTCCTGGGATACCTTGGGGCTGAGTCCCCATGCAATATCTGAAACAGAGGGCTAAGTTCTCCTGTAGTGATTTTTAAATAAGGCCTAATCCAATTGATATTGCTTAATAATTTTTGATAGTAAATTTAGGAGCCTCTTGATTTAATCTTCAATCAGCTCCTTCATTATCCTCTCTATTTTGAGAGGGGCTGAGAGCCTGCCCCAAATCTAGTTTTTTGTATCCTTTTTTTTTCACCTCTTTCACTTCTGAAAGAGGGGTCTCATCTTTCTGGAATTTTGATTTACATTCACTCTTTCAATCTTTGCCTTTTTGGCATCTAGGGCAAAACCCAGGAGGGTGTCCTTTTCTAGGATTTCTATTCTTCCTTCCCTCATTAGGGCAGGCCCTTTGCATGTGTGCTGTTTCTCCACATTTAAAACATGTGGGATCTGAGGATCCTTGTCCTCCTCCATAAGTCTTTTTTTACATAGGTGCTATAAGTCTGTCCCTTCATTGCTGCAGCAAAGGGCATACCTTGGACCACTGCTGGTGAGGCATCCACACAGGCTTTTATAAAGTCCTGTATAATCCCTGTCTTTTTAATGGGCCTTATGAGGTCCTGACAGAGAGTATTAGCATTCTCCCATGCTAACTGTTTAAGCAAGATTTCTGTTCCCTCTGATTGTGGCAACATTCTGTGAATAGCTTCCTTAAGCCTAGAAAAAAACTCCTGATAAGTTTCTTCATTTCCTTGCTTTATTACTGATAGGTATAGACATAATGATAGAGTCAGAGTGCCCTCCACCAGAAACCAAGGACTGACCTTCTTAATAAAATCTAAGAAATCCTTTAACGCCTTTTCTGAGACCTTTAATATTCTCTCTGCCATCATATGTTTAAATACAGAAAGAAACATATTTTCTTGCTTTGACTCACCATGCCCCATGACTTCAATGATTACTCATGCTTAACTGATGATCCTTTATCGGTGGGACCTAGGCTTTCTGACGAGAACCTTCTTGTGTTTTGGAAGAAAAAAGGAAAGAGAAAAAAAAGATTACCTGTCCAAGTGTCCCTGTTTGAAGCGCCACCTGCCACTGACCAGCCCACTGGGAATCAGGGTCTTAATCGTATGAAAGCAGGGTCCTTTTGGTATACAGGAAAACACAGGTTTGGTGATGGCTTACAGAAGAAAAACCAAGTGACGCTCTTAGATCTGCAGCGATTTTACTGAGCTCAAAGCAGTGATTTTATTGTACATTCAAGAAGAAACGGCAAGGAGAGTTGGCATATTTTCCAGAACTACTGGACAGGTTACTAATAATTCAATTTTTATACATTAACCAAAGTACATAGTCATGGGTCATGGTTGGCAGATTACAGCATAATACATCTTTAAGTTTAGACAATGGTCACAAAACCACAGGCACAAGTCTGGAACAAAACTTTTTTAGAACTGAGAGATTGTGGCTTTTCTTTTTATTATTACTTTATAACTAAAATAACCTTTACTTTGTGATCTTAAGGTTTTCTTTTTCTGTCTCCCAGGGAAATGGCTCAGGCCAATTGTAATGTACCTGAAGCCAATTATTCAACATGTCTCGCTTCGGTACAGTGTATGCAATGCCACCATTTACTATTGTATATTTGATTAATAATAGTTTGTTTTTGTTGTGGGGTTAACAAGCACCAAGGAGGCCTAGTTCTTAGCAATTTTTGCATGAAGTTTAAAGTATAGTAAAGGACCCACTTCCCATCTATATTGACCCATCTATCTTCCCATTCATTATATGTTCCTGCGAAAGGAGGGGGAGACTCAGGGACCTTCTGTATGTTATTTTTTCTTAAAGGAGGAGCCCACCATCTGCCTTTAATTAAAAAATGCCTCCTGTCATACATGACTCCCACTGGAATTCCCATTTTACTCAGTAGCAGTCATGATATAAAACATCATTTTTACCTGATTATCCTACTTTGAACTTTTTTTAAACAATTTATTATTTTGTAATTGGTCTATGATATCACCCAGTGTAATGTTGTTTTTCCAATGAATTTTTGCAAGAGCTTTTAAGAAAGGAGGGTCGTACTCAAAAATATTTTTATATTTAATTTGACTAAGATTTACAGAAAGTTCCTGCTCTAAGAGTGGCCTAAAACTGGGGAAGGTATTTGGCTATTATTGCCAACTCCCGGAACATCTAGGTAATTCTGTCCTTTGTCTATAAGGAACATTTAATTAAACTTGAGAGAGGATTTTGTTGTATTCAGAAAGTATATTATAACTAAGAAAGACAGCATGCCAAGCCCAGCACCAAGGAAGCATGACATCTTAGGAGCATAGTGGGAAATGGTCAAGGCCAAGCACTCTGCCAGGGACCTCCAGGGGGTCAGGCCCCGAAGGACTTTGCTCCCCCGCCTGCCTCGAATATGACTTTCATCATAGCTCACACAGGCGACACTGGAGTTGGTGTGACAGAAAACAATACTCTGTCAGAGGCATGTGGCAGGCTTCTCCTTTAAGGAAATGTAACCAACCAAAAAGTCTCTCCCAAGCCATGGCTTAAATTACAGCCTAAAGATAACAAGCGGCCTTGGGAGGATGGATAGATTGGACACCAGGGAGGATGGGAAGAAACCAAATTAAAACGTCAAAGGGAAACAATGTCTCACATCTCACAAACAAACTCTGTGGTTTTACGACCACTGTTTGTTCCTGGAGATGTGCTAATCTTGAGCAAAGTACCATGTGTAAGTGCTTCTGGTTAATGTGTAAAACTTAAACTGTTTAGTAACAGGCTTATTATTCCTGGGGATGTGCTAATCTTGATCTGCTTTTCCTGACATGTACTATACAATCAGTTGCTTGCTCTTAGTAAAATGCACCAGATTCAAGACAACTCTGGTGTAATGTCTTTCTATATTTGGCCTAACCTGTGCCCTCCTTTCCAAGACCCCGATTCCCGCAGTCAGAGGGAACCCCTGGCTGGGTTGGTCTGTGGCAGGAGGGGGTCCGAACAGGGACCCTTGGACAGGTAATCTTTTTTCTCTCTCTTCTCTTTTTTTTCCCCAGGTAACAGGTAGGCTTTTGCAAGGGTGTTGCGGTCCCGCCGGTAAAGGCTGACTGGTTAAGTGTGAGTAAGCAAGGAAGCATGGGGCATAACGAATCAAAACAAGAGTGAATGTTTCTTTCAGTATTTAAGCCATAGAATGTTACCACCATCTGAAGGAACAGAAATATTATTAACTGGCATGGGAAAATGCCAATATGCTCTGTCAGGATCTTTTAAGACCTATTAAGAAAATAGGAAAAATACAGGACTTTATAAAAGCCTGTGTAGATTCCTCACGAGCAGTAGTGTAAGGAAAGGACTACGCTGAAGCCATGAGAGGTCGGACGTATAGCACCTAGGTAAGAAAGACATATGGAGGAGGAAGAGGGTCCTCCATTTCCACATGCCTTAAATGTGGAAAAACAGGACATATACAAAGAGCCTTCTCGAAAAGGAAGGAACTAGACAGACATTAGACAAATGATTTATTTTTAAGGGATCTTAAGGAGTCACTCCTCAGGATGTGAGGAATTAAAGTTAAGAAAAAGAACATTGATAAATTCTTTGCCTTCATTCCATGCCAGATCTAAAAGAGCATGCCCCGGCAACTGTGCCTCAGACAAACCCCCCTCCCCCCTTGTGCTGCTTTGGCTGCACGGCGGCATTTGCTCTGAGCACAGCACTCACTGCAAGCTCCGTCCCCAATCACCCCAAGCCAAACACTCCAGGCACCACCTGTCAGTCCCCTTTTTGTGCTTCAGCGCTCAACACTCAATCTGACTCAGAAAAAAATAACTAGACAAGCCACTGTTAAACTTTCTTGAAAAGCTCGATCCCTTATCTCAGTAACCCGATCCCATTCCAAAACCATGGAGAAAGATTTTAATGAGGCTATGCCTCCAAACTCTGATAAGGGAGAGACGGAACCAGAGGGAGAGACTGGGGGAGTCGAAGCCATGGGAAAAGAGGGAGATACAAAAAAAATTCTAATTACTAAAATTCAATGGTACTACCATCTTAAATTTAAACACATAGAAAATTTCTCCAACATTTTATATATAGAGTCGCTAAATTCCTTGCTTCTCACAAGAGGCAAGTTCGGTGAGTCAAATGGATCTATCTTCATAATTACATGAAATAGTCTGCACCAAGGATTATCATTCCTCTTCATGCCACCAGGAAAGCCTTCAGAAACTCTAGGCTTCATTGGGTTGGAGACCTGGCTCCAGAAACTACCAAGCCCACTAAAGAAATTCATCCTTTCAATTCTGTTTCTCTAGAACCACTCCTGGTACCAAAATATGTATTAGTCAGAGTTCTCTAAAGAAACAAAAGCAACAGGACGAATATATAAAAATATATATATATATATATATATATATTATCGCATTTGTCTTCACGTGATGGAGCTCAACAGGAGCACCGAACTGGAGAGGCTGGGAATCCAGGGAACTGCTCAGTCCGCAAGGCTGGATGTCTCAGTAGTAGTCCCAATCTGGTGTGACGGTCTGGTGGATTCCAGGAGATCTTCCAGTCTCAGTACACGCCGGGATCCGAAGGGTTGATCACAGCAGCAAGACAAACTCACCAGTGAGAGAGAGAGAAGCTGCAGGAAAAAAGGGACCAGCTCCCTCTGCTGTGGCCCTTTATACTGCCTGCCGGCAGAAGGTAACACCCACATTTGGAGTGGGCCATCCAGGTTGAGGTGGTCCAATCCGAAGATCCTTTTCTCTTATTTGTTCTTTGTCCAGTCAACTTGACACTCAGGATTAACCATCACAGGGTTTCTCCCCTTTGTGGAATCTCTCATGCACTCTAAGATTTGAACTATGCGTAAAGGACTGGTCACATTCTTCACATTTGTAGGGTTTCTATCCTGTATGAATTATCTCATGGACTGTAAGTTGTACCCTATGAATAAAGGTCTTGTCACATTCTGTACATTTGTAGGGTTTCTCCCCTGTATGAATTCTGTCATGTTTTCCAAGATCTGACCTCTGCCTAATGGACTTGTCACATTCTTCACATTTGTAGGGTTTCAATCCTGTGTGAATTCTCTCATGTACTCTAAGATGTTGCCTTTGAATAAAGGATTGTCACATTATTCATATTTGTAGGATTACTCCCCATATGAATTCTCTCATGTAGTCTAAGATGTTCCCTTCAATAAAGGCCTTGTCACTTCCTTCACATTTGTATGGTTTCTCCCCTGTATGAAGTCTCACATGTACTCTAAGACTTGACCTATGAATAAAAGATTTGTCACATTCTTCACATTTTTAGGGTTTCTCCCCTGTATGAATTCTCTCATGTATTCTATGATGTTGCCTTTGAATAAATGACTAGTCACACTCTTCACATTTATAGGGTTTCTCCCTTGTATGAACTCTCTCATGTCCTCTAAGATCTGCCTTACGATCAAGGACTTGTCACATTCTTTACATTTGTAGGTTTTCTCCCCTGTATGAATTCTCTCATGTTGTTCAAGATGTTCCCTTCGAATAAAGGATTTGTCACATTCTTCATATTTTTAGGGTTTCTCCCCTTTATGAAGTCTCTTATGCACTCTAATATTTGACCTATGCATAAAGACTTGTCACATTCTTCACATTTGTAGGGTTTCTACCCTATATGAATTCTCCCATGTTGTCTAAGATCAGAGTTTCAACTAAAGGCCTTGTCACATTCTTCACATTTGTAGGGTTTCTCCCCTGTATTAATTCTCTCATGTTGTCTAAGATGTTCCTCCGAATAGTTTGTCACATTCTTCATATTTGTAAGGTTTCTCCCCTGTATGAAGTCTCTGGTGTAGTGTCCAATTTGACCTATGCATAAAGCCCGTGTCACATTCTTCACATTTGTAGGGTTTCTCCCCTATATGAAGTCTCTCATGTAGTCTAAGTTGTACCCATTGAATAAAGGCTTTGTCACATTCTTCACATTTGTAGGGTTTCTATCCTGTATGAATTCTCTCATGTACTGTAAGTTGTACCCTTTGAATAAAGGCCTTGTCACATTCTGCACATTTGTAGGTTTTCTCCCCTATATGAATTCAGTCATGTATTCCAAGATCTGACCTCTGCCTAAAGGACTTGTCACATTCTTCATATTTGTAGGGTTTCTATCCTGTATGAATTCTCTCATGTACTCTAAGAAGTTGCCTTTGAATAAAGGATTTGTCACATTCTTCACATTTGTATGGTTTCTCCCCTGTATGAATTCTCTCATGTAGACTAAGATGATGGTTTTGAGTAAAGGACTTGTCACATTCTTCACATTTGTAGGGTTTCTCGCCTGTGTGAATTCTCTCATGTCGTCTAAGAACTGCCTTATGAGAGGACTTGATACATTCTTTACATTTGTAGGTTTCTTGGATGTATGAATTCTCTCATGTTTTCTAAGATCTTTCCTTCACATAAAGGCCGTGTCACATTCTTCAAATTCATAGGGTTTCTCACCTGTTTGAATTCTCTCATGTTTTTCAAGATTTGAACTTTGCCTCTCCCCTTGTCACATTATTCACATTTGTAGGGTTTTTCCTGTTATGAAGGTTTCTCCCCTTTATGAAGTCTCTCATGTACTCTAAGATTTGACCTGTGAATAAAGGACTTGTCACATTCTTCACATTTGTAGGGTTTGTGCCCCGTATGAATTCTCTCATGTAGTCTAATATCAGAGCTGCAACTAAAGGCCTTGTCACGTTCTTCACATTTATAGGATTTCTCCCCTGCATGAATTCTCTAACGTAGTCTAAGTTGTACCTGTTGAGTAGAGGCCTTGTCACATTCTTCTCATTTGTATGCGTTCTACCCTGTACGAATTCTCTCATGTAGTCTAAGATCAGTTTCAACTAAAGGCCTTGTCACATTCTTCATATTCGTAGTGTTTCTCCCGTGTATGAATTTTGTCATGTACTCTATGATGTTCGCTTTGTATAAAGGACTGGTCACAGTCTTTACATTTGTAGGTTTTCTCCCCTGTATGAATTCTCTCATCTCGTCTAAGATCTGCCTTACGATGAAAGGACTTGTCACATCCTTTAATTTGCAGGGTTTCTCCCCTGTATGAATTCTCTCATTTTGTCTAAGATGTTCCCTTCGAATTAAGGATTTGTTACATTCTTAACATTGTTAAGGTTTCTCCCCTTTATGAAATCTCTCATGCACTCTAAGATTTGAACTATGCATAAAGGACTTGTCACATTCTTCACATTTGTAGGGTTTCTATCCTGTATGGATTCTCTCATGTACTGTAAGTTGTACCCTTTGAATAAACGCTTTGTCACATTCCGCACATTTGTAGGGTTTCTCTCCTCTATGAATTCTGTCATGTTTTCCAAGATCTGACCTCTGCCTAAAGGACTTGTCCCATTCTTCACATTTGTAGGGTTTCTATCCTGTATGAATTCTCTCATGTACTCTAAGATGTTGCCTTTGAATAAAGGATTTGTCACCTTCTTCATATTTGTAGGGTTTCTCACCTGTATGAAATCTCTCATGTAGTGTCTGATTTCACCTATGCATAAAGCCCGTGTCACACTCTTTACATTTGTAGGGTTTTTCCCCTGTATGGTCTCTCATGTACTCTAAGTTGTACCCTTTGAATAAAGTCCTTGTCACATTCTGTATATTTGTAGGGTTTCTCCCCTATATGAATTCTCTCATGTTTTCCAAGATCTGATTGTGCCTAAATGACTTGTCACATTCTTCACATTTGTAAGGTTTTTCCCTTGTATGAATTCTCTCATGTATTCTAAGATGTTCCCTTCAAATAAAGGATTGTCACATTATTCACATTTGTAAGGTTTTCCTCCTAAATGAATTCTCTCATGTACTCTATGATGTTCCCTTTGAATAAAGGACTGGTCACAGTCTTCACATTTGTAGGGTTTTGCCCCTGTATGAATTCTCTAATGTCCTATAAGATCTGCCTTATGTTGTAAAGACTTTTCACATTCTTTACATTTGTATTGTTTTATCCCCTGTATGAATTCTCTCATGATGTCTAAGATGTTCCTGTCGAATAAAGGATTAGTCATATTCTTAACATTTGTAGGTTTTATCCCCTTTATGAAGTCTCTCATGCACTCTAAGATTTGAACTATGCATAAAAAGGACTTGTCACATTCTTCACATTTGTAGGGTTTCTACCCTGTATGAATTTTCTCATGTAGTCTAAGATCAGAGTTTCAACTAAAGGCTTTGTCACATTCTTCACATTTGTAGGGTTTCTCCCCTGTATGAATTTTTTCATGTACCCTATGATGTTCCCTTTGAATAAAGGACTGGTCATGGTCTTCACATTTCTAGGGTTTCTCCCCTGTATGCATTCTCTCATCTTGTCTATGATCTGCCTTATGGTGAAAGGACTTGTCACGTTCTTTACTTTTGTAGGGTTTCTCCCCTGTATAATTCTCTCATGCTGTCTAAGATGTTCCCTTCGAATAAAGGATTTGTCACATGCTTCCCATTTTTAGGGTTTCTCCCCTTTATGAAATCTCTCATGTACTCTAAGATTTTAACTATTCACAAAGGACTTGTCACATTCTTCACATTTGCAGGGTTTTTATCCTGTATGAATTCTCTCATGTACTGTAAGTTTTACCCTTTGAATAAAGGACTTGTCACATTCTGCACACTTGTAGGGTTTCTCCCCTGTATGAATTCGGTCACGTTTTCCAAGATCTGACCTCCGTATAAAGAACTTGTCACATTCTTCACATTTGTAGGCTTTCTATCCTGTATGAATTCTCTCATGTACTCTAAGATGTCACCTTTGAATAAAGGATTTGTCACATTCTTTACATTTGTAGGGTTTCTCACCTGTATGAATTCTCTCATGTAGTCTAAGATGATTTTTTCAAATAAATGGCTTGTCACATTCTTAACATTTGCAGGGTTTCTGCCCTGTATGAAATCCCTCATGTCAGCTAAGTTGTACCCATTGAATAAAGGCCTTGTCACATTCTTCACATTTGTAGGGTTTCTATCCTATATGAACGCTCTTGTGTACTCTAAGATGTTGCCTTTGAATAAAGGATTGCCACATTCTTCATATTTGTAGGATTACTCCCCATATGAATTCTCTCATTTAGTCTAAGATGTTCCCTTCAAATAAAAAATTTTCACATTCTTCACATTTGTAGGGTTTCTACCACGTATGAATTCTCTCATGTTGTCTAAGATCAGTTTCAACTAAAGGCCTTGTCACATTCTTCACATTTGTAGGGTTTCTCCCCTGTATGAATTCTCTCATGTACTCTAAGCAGTGCCTTTTGAATAAAGGCCTTGTCACATTCTTCACATTTGTAGGGTTTCTCCCCTGTATGAATTCTCTCATGTTGTCTAAGATGTTCCTTCGAATAAATACTTTGTCACATTATTCCTATTTGTAAGGTTTCTCCCCTGTATGAAGTCTCTTATGTAGTGTCCAATTTGACCTATGCATAAAGCCCGTGTCACATTCTTCACATTTGTGTGGTTTCTCCCCTGTATGAAGTCTCTCATGTACTCTAAGTTGTACCCATTGAGTAGAGGCCTTGTCACATTCTTCACATTTGTAGGGTTTTTACCTTATATGAATTCTCTCATGTACTGTAAGTTGTACCCTTTGAACAAAGGCCTTGTCACATTCTTCACATTTGTAGGGTTTCTCCCCTGTGTGAATTCTCTCATGTAGTCTAAGGTCAGAGCTTCAACTAAATGCTTTGTCACATTCTTCACATTAGTAGGGTTTCTCCCCTGTATGAAGTCTCTCATGTAGTGTCTGATCTGACCTATGCATAAAGCCCATGTCATATTCTTCATATCTGTAGGGTTTCTCCCCTATATGAAGTCTCTCATGTAGTCTAAGTTGTACCCATTGAATAAAGGCTTTGTCACATTCTTCACATTTGTAGGGTTTCTATCCTGTATGAATTCTCTCATATACTATAAGTTGTACCCTTTGAATAAAGGCCTTGTCACATTCTGCACATTTGTAGGGTTTCTCCCCTGTATGAATTCTGTCATGTTTTCCAAGATCTGACCTCTGCCTAAAGGACTTGTCACATTTTTCACATTTGTAGGGTTTCTATCCTGTATGAATTCTCTCATATACTCTAAGATGTTGCCTTTGAATAAAGGATTTGTCACATTGTTAACATTTGTATGGTTTCTCCCCTGTATGAATTCTCTCATTTACTCTAAGATGTTTGTTTTGAATAAAGGACTTGTCACATTCTTCACATTTGTATAGTTTCTCACCTGTATGACTTCTCTCATGTAGTTTAAGATGTTTTCTTCAAATAAACGACTTGTCACATTCTTCACATTTGTAGGGTTTTTCGCCCATGTGAATTCTCTCATGTCATCTAAAAACTGCCTTGTAATGAGAGGACTTGACACATTCTTTACATTCATAGGTTTCTTAGATGTATGAATTCTCTCATGTTTTCTAAGATCTTCCCTTCGCATAAAGGCCTTGTCACATTCTTCACATTTGTAGGGTTTCTCCACTGTTTGAATTCTCTCATGTTTTTCAAGATTTGACATTTGCCTAAAGGCCTTGACATTATTCACATTTGCAGGGTTTTTCCCATTATGAAGGTTTCTTCACTTTATGAAGTCTCTCATGTACTCTAAGATTTGACCTGTGAATAAAGGACTTGTCACATTCTTCACATTTGTAGGGTTTATACCCTGTATGAATTCTCTCATGTCATCTAATATCAGAGCTTCAACTAAAGGCCTTGTCACATTCTTCACATTTGTAGGGTTTCTCCCCTGAATGAATTCTCTCATGTAGTCTAAGACGTTCCCTTCGAATAAAGGACATGTCACATTCTTCACATTTGTACGCTTTCTCCCCTGTATGAATTCTCTCATGTCTTCTAAGAACTGCCTTATAACGAAAGGACTTGACACATTCTTTACATTTGTAGGGTTTCTCCCCTGTATGAAGTCTTTCATGTACTCTGAGATCAGAGCTTCGACTAAAGGCCTTGTCACATTCTTCACATTTGTAGGGTTTCTCCCCTGAATGAAGTCTTTCATGTACTCTGAGTTTAGAGCTTCGACTAAAGTCCTTGTCACATTCTTCACATTTGTAGGGTTTCTCCCCTGTATGAATTCTCTCATGTTTTCCAAGATCTGACCTGTGCCTAAAGGACTTGTCACATTGTTCACATTTGTAGGGTTTCTCCTCTGAATGAAGTCTTTCATGTACTCTGAGATCAGAGCTTTGACTAAAGTCCTTGTCACATTCTTCACATTTGTAGGGTTTCTCCCTTGTATGAATTCTCTCATGTCTTCTAAGAACTGCCTTATAACAAAAGGATTTGACACATTCTTTACATTTGTAGGGTTTCTCCCCTGTATGAATTCTCTCATGTATTCTAAGTTGTACCCTTTGAATAAAGGCCTTGTCACATTATTCACATTTGTAGGGTTTCTCCCCTGAATGAAGTCTTTCATGTACTCTGAGATCAGAGCTCCGACTAAAGTCCTTGTCACATTCTTCACATGTAGGGTTTCTCCCCTGTATGAAGTCTTTCATGTACTCTGAGATCAGACCTTCGACTAAAGGCCTTGTGACATTCTTCACATTTGTAGGGTTTCTCCCCTGTATGAATTCTCTCATGTAATCTAAGATGTTCCCTTTGAATAAAGGACTTGTCACACCTTCACATTTGTAGGGTTTCTCTCCTGCATGAAGTCTCTCAAGTAGCCTAAGATCAGAGCTTCGACTAAAGGCCTTGTTACATTCTTCACATTTGAAGGGTTTCTCTATAGTTTGGATCACCTGGTGACTTTTTATGTATGACATTTTTATAAATAATTTATCACCATCTTCACATTTGTAGGATGTCTCTCCATTATAAATTCTCTGATGTCTTCTAAGTGTTGAGTTCTCCATGCAACACACACAAAACAGAGTGCATTTCAACCCAGAGAACCATGCTACCACACACAAACTTTCTGAATAGTCACACATATTGAGATATATACAGAAAATGTAATAAGCATGAATGAAACTTCAAAATACCAACTTGTTAAAATGCAGAAACACTGAAATAATATTAGATTTTTTCAGCCAAGAGCACAGCCAGGAAACCATGAAATAATAATAATAATAATAATAATAATAATATACATTTAAAGAACAGAAAGTGAAAGTGTAAGCTAAATTTAATTCCCAGAAATGTTCTCTCCTAAAAGTGATGGAGAAAGAATAACATTTGAAGAAATGCACAGCCTCAAGGCAAGCAAAGCATCATTTCAGAATTTATGTAAGCAAAGTCATGAACAAAGTAGTTTACAGAAGACAACATATGCGATATAGAAAAGAATGTAAAGCCAATATTCAAAATGAAAAGGAAGGGAACAAAGGCTGGAAAGAGTGTAAGAACACTGACTGATCATGCATAGGATGTGGGTTCAGATCCTAGCACCCACATGATGGTTAACCACTCTTTGTATCTCCTGTTCCAGTGGATCTGATGCTCTCTTCTGTCTTTTGTAGGCACTGCATTACACATGTGCACTCATATCTAAGTATGCAATAGTCATACACATAAAATAAAAATAGCTAAAAATATTTTTAAAAAGAAAGGATGTAAAATTAGAAGACATTCTAGCATTCTGTGATAAGAGTAATATTTTAGTGTCTCTTCTGTCCAAGAAACACAGTTACTAACAGTGACATCCTGAAGTTTGGAACAAATGTTGGCTATCATGCTACCCACATGCAAGGAAACTGGAATACCAAATTCTATATATCATAAAACAAACTGTAAACAACTCTAGGCAGAAGAGATAAAATTTATCAGTGCTGGAGAGGTGGCTCAGTTTTTATGAGCATGGATTACTGTGCTATATAGCTTTAATGTCAACCTGACACACCTTACTTGAGGGAGCCTCACCTGGTAAACTGGCTTCATTGGATTGGTCTGTGGTCATGTGTATTGAGTACTGTTTTTATTGTTGAGCAATATGGAAGTGCCCAGCCCATTGTAGGTGGTGCCACCCCTAAGCAGTTTGTTGCATACTGTAGAAGAAAGCAGGCTGAAGCCGGGAATGGTGGCACATGCCTGTAATCCAAGCACAGGGAAGGCAGAGGGAAGTGGATCTCTGTGAGTTCAAGGCCAGCCTTTTCTAGTGAGTTCCAGTACAGCTGAGGCTATAGAGACACCTTGTCTCAAAAAGATAAAAAAAAAAGACTAAAAAAAACCAGGTTGAGTAAGGGACAGGGAGGGAAATAAGCCAGTAAGCAGAATTCTTCCATGGCCTGTGCTTCAGCTGTGTCTCCAGGTTCCTGCCCGGAGTTCCTACATTGGGCTCCTTAAGTGATGAAGTGTGACCTGGGAGATATAAGACAAATAAACCTTTTCCTCCCAAAGTTGGAATTGGTCAAAGTGTTGTGTCACAGCAATTGAAAGACAAACTAGACCACCCA
>VZQC01003239.1:213687-225640 GCA_009823505.1 Rhizomys pruinosus | reverse complement strand
AGCAACAGGACGAATATATAACTATATATATATATATATATATATATATATATTATTGATTTGCTCACGTGATGGAGCTCAACAGGAGCACCGAACTGGAGAGGCTGGGAATCCAGGGAACTGCTCAGTCCGCAAGGCTGGATGTCTCAGTAGTAGTCCCAATCTGGTGTGACGGTCTGGTGGATTCCAGGAGATCTTCCAGTCTCAGTACACGCCGGGATCCGAAGGGTTGATCACAGCAGCAAGACAAACTCACCAGTGAGAGAGAGAGAAGCTGCAGGAAAAAAGGGACCAGCTCCCTCTGCTGTGGCCCTTTATACTGCCTGCCGGCAGAAGGTAACACCCACATTTGGAGTGGGCCATCCAGGTTGAGGTGGTCCAATCCGAAGATCCTTTTCTCTTATTTGTTCTTTGTCCAGTCAACTTGACACTCAGGATTAACCATCACAGGGTTTCTCCCCTTTGTGGAATCTCTCATGCACTCTAAGATTTGAACTATGCGTAAAGGACTGGTCACATTCTTCACATTTGTAGGGTTTCTATCCTGTATGAATTATCTCATGGACTGTAAGTTGTACCCTATGAATAAAGGTCTTGTCACATTCTGTACATTTGTAGGGTTTCTCCCCTGTATGAATTCTGTCATGTTTTCCAAGATCTGACCTCTGCCTAATGGACTTGTCACATTCTTCACATTTGTAGGGTTTCAATCCTGTGTGAATTCTCTCATGTACTCTAAGATGTTGCCTTTGAATAAAGGATTGTCACATTATTCATATTTGTAGGATTACTCCCCATATGAATTCTCTCATGTAGTCTAAGATGTTCCCTTCAATAAAGGCCTTGTCACTTCCTTCACATTTGTATGGTTTCTCCCCTGTATGAAGTCTCACATGTACTCTAAGACTTGACCTATGAATAAAAGATTTGTCACATTCTTCACATTTTTAGGGTTTCTCCCCTGTATGAATTCTCTCATGTATTCTATGATGTTGCCTTTGAATAAATGACTAGTCACACTCTTCACATTTATAGGGTTTCTCCCTTGTATGAACTCTCTCATGTCCTCTAAGATCTGCCTTACGATCAAGGACTTGTCACATTCTTTACATTTGTAGGTTTTCTCCCCTGTATGAATTCTCTCATGTTGTTCAAGATGTTCCCTTCGAATAAAGGATTTGTCACATTCTTCATATTTTTAGGGTTTCTCCCCTTTATGAAGTCTCTTATGCACTCTAATATTTGACCTATGCATAAAGACTTGTCACATTCTTCACATTTGTAGGGTTTCTACCCTATATAAATTCTCTCATGTTGTCTAAGATCAGTTTCAACTAAAGGCCTTGTCACATTCTTCACATTTGTAGGGTTTCTCCCCTGTATTAATTCTCTCATGTTGTCTAAGATGTTCCTCCGAATAGTTTGTCACATTCTTCATATTTGTAAGGTTTCTCCCCTGTATGAAGTCTCTGGTGTAGTGTCCAATTTGACCTATGCATAAAGCCCGTGTCACATTCTTCACATTTGTAGGGTTTCTCCCCTATATGAAGTCTCTCATGTAGTCTAAGTTGTACCCATTGAATAAAGGCTTTGTCACATTCTTCACATTTGTAGGGTTTCTANCTTCTGGTCAATGTGTAAAATTTAAACTCTTTAGTAACAGGCTTATTATTCCTGGGGATGTGCTAATCTTGATCTGCTTTTCCTGACATTTACTATATAGTCAGTTGCTTGCTCTTAGTAAAATGCACCAGATTCAAGACCACTCTGGTGTCATGTCTGTCTATATTTGGCCTAACCTGTGCCCTCCCTTCCCAGACCCCAATTCCCGCAGTCAGAGGGAACCCCTGACTGGGTTGGTCTGCGGCAGGAGACGGTCTGAACAGGGACCCTTGGACAGGTAATCTTTTTTCTCTCTCTTCTCTTTTTTTCCCCAGGTAATTGGTAGGCTCTTGCAAGGGTGTCGCAGTACCACTGGTAAAGGCTGACTGGTTAAGTGCGAGTAATCAAGGAAGCATGGGGCATAACGAATCAAAACAAGAGCAAATGTTTCTTTCAGTATTTAAGCCATAGAATGTTACCAGCATCTGAAGGAACAGAAATATTATTAACTGGCATGGGAAAATGCCAATATGCTCTGTCAGGATCTTTTAAGACCTATTAAGAAAATAGGAACAATACAGGACTTTATAAAAGCCTGTGTAGATTCCTCATGAGCAGTAGTGTAAGGAAAGGACTATGCTGAAGCCATGAGAGGTCAGACATATAGCACGTAGGTAAGAAAGACATATGGAGGAGGAAGAGGGTCCTCCGTTTCCATATGCTTTAAATGTGGAAAAACAGGACATGTACAAAGAGCCTCCTCGAAAAGGAAGGAACTAGACAGACATTAGACAAATGATTTCTTTTTAAGGGATCTTAAGGAGTCAGTCCTCAGGATGTGAGGAATTAAAGTTAAGAAAAAGAACATTGAGAAATTCTTTGCCTTCATTCCATGCCAGATCTAAAAGAGCATGCCCTGGCAACTGTGCCTCAGAAAAACCCCCCTCCCCCCGCATGCCGCTTTGCTCAGAGCACAGCACTCGCTGCAAGCTCTGTCCCTAATCACCCCAAGCCAAACACTCCAGGCACCGCCTGTCAGTCCCCTTTTTGTGCTTCAGCGCTCAACACTCAATCTGACTTAGAAAAAATAACTAGACAAGCCACTGTTAAACTTTCTTGAAAAGCTCAATGCCTTATCTCAGTAACCCAATCCCATTCCAAAACCAACGAGAAAGATTTTAATGAGGCTACACCTCCAAATTCTGGTAAGGGAGAGACGGAATCAGAGGTAGAGCCTGGGGGAGTCGGAAGCCATGGGAAAAGAGGGAGATACAAAAAAAATTCTAATTACTAAAATTCAACGGTACTACCATCTTAAATTTAAACACATAGAAAATTTCTCCAAAGCTTTATATATAGAGTTGCTAAATTCCTTGCTTCTCACAAGAGGCAAGTTCGGCGAGTCAAATGGATCTATCTTCATAATTACATCAAATACTCTGCACCAAGGATTATCATTCCTCTTCATACCACCAGGAAAGCCTTCAGTAACTCTAGGCTTCATTGGGTTGGAGAGCTGGCTCCAGAAACTACCAAGCCCACTAAAGAAATTCATCCTTTCAATTCTGTTTCTCTAGAACCACTCCTGGTACCAAAATATGTATTAGTCAGGGTTCTCTAAAGAAACAAAAGCAACAGGACAAATATATAACTATACACAAATTATTGATTTGCTCACGTGATGGAGCTCAACAGTAGCACCGAACTGGAGAGGCTGGGAATCCAGGGAACTGCTCAGTCTGCAACTCTGGATGTCTCAGTAGTAGTCCCAATCTGGTGTGAAGGTCTGGTGGATTCCAGGAGATCTGCCAGTCTCAGTACACACCAGGATCCAAAGGGTTGATTACAGCAGCAAGACAAACTCACCAGTGAGAGAGAGAGAAGCTGCAGGAAAAAAGGGACCAGCTCCCTCTGCTGTGGCCCTTTATACTGCCTGCTGGCAGAAGGTAACACCCACATTTGGGGTGGGCCATCCAGGTTGAGGTGGTCCAATCCGAAGATCCTTTTCTCTTATTTGTTCTCTGTCCAGTCAACTTGACACCCAGGATCAACCATCACAGGGTTTCTCCCCTTTGTGAAATCTCTCATGCACTCTAAGATTTGAACTATGCATAAAGGACTGGTCACATTCTTCACATTTGTAGGGTTTCTATCCTGTATGAATTATCTCATGGACTGTAAGTTGTACCCTATGAATAAAGGTCTTGTCACATTCTGTACATTTGTAGGGTTTCTCCCCTGTATGAATTCTGTCATGTTTTCCAAGATCTGACCTCTGCCTAATGGACTTGTCACATTCTTCACATTTGTAGGGTTTCTATCCTGTATGAATTCTCTCATGTACTCTAAGATGTTGCCTTTGAATAAAGGATTGTCACATTCTTCATATTTGTAGGATTACTCCCCATATGAATTCTCTCATGTAGTCTAAGATGTTCCCTTCAAATAAAGGATTGTCACATTCTTCACATTTGTAGGGTTTCTACCATGTATGAATTCTGTCATGTTGTCTAAGATGTTCCCTTCAATAAAGGCCTTGTCACTTCCTTCACATTTGTATGGTTTCTCCCCTGTATAAAGTCTCACATGTACTCTAAGAATTAACCTATGCATAAAAGATTTATCACATTCTTCACATTTTTAGGGTTTCTCCCCTGTATGAATTCTCTCATGTATTCTATGATTTTGCCTTTGAATAAATGACTAGTCACAGTCTTCACATTTATAGGGTTTCTCCCTTGTATGAACTCTCTCATGTCCTCTAAGATCTGCCTTATGATCAAGGACTTGTCACATTCTTTACGTTTGTAGGTTTTCTCCCCTGTATGAATTCTCTCATGTTGTTCAAGATGTTCCCTTCGAATAAAGGATTTGTCCCATTCTTCATATTTTTAGGGTTTCTCCCCTTTATGAATTCTCTTATGCACTGTAATATTTGACCTATGCATAAAGACTTGTGACATTCTTCACATTTGTAGGGTTTCTACCCTATATGAATTCTCTCATATTGTCTAAGATCAGAGTTTCAACTGAAGGCCTTGTCACATTCTTCACATTTGTAGGGTTTCTCCCCTGTATGAATTCTCTCATGTTGTCTAAGATGTTCCTCCGAACAGTTTGTCACATTCTTCATATTTGTAAGGTTTCTCCCCTGTATGAAGTCTCTCATTTAGTGTCCAATTTGACCTATGCATAAAGCCCATGTCACATTCTTCACATTTGTATGGTTTCTCCCCTGTATGAAGTCTCTCATGAAGTCTAAGCTGTACCCGTTGAGTAGAGACCTTGTCACGTTCTTCACATTTGTTATGTTTCTAACCTATATGAATTCTCTCATGTAGTCTAAGATCAGAGCTTCAACTAAAGGCCTTGTCACATTCTTCACATTTGTAGGGTTTCTCCCCTATATGAAGTCTCTCATGTAGTCTAAGTTGTACCCATTGAATAAAGGCTTTGTCACATTCTTCACATTTGTAGGGTTTCTATCCTGAATGAATTCTCTCATGTACTGTAAGTTGTACCCTTTGAATAAAGTCCTTATCATTCTGCACATTTGTAGGGTCTCTCCCCTATATGAATTCTGTCATGTATTCCAAGATCTGACCTCTGCCTAAAGGACTTGTCACATTCTTCATATTTGTAGGTTTTCTATCCTGTATGAATTCTCTCATGTACTCTAAGATATTGCCTTTGAATAAAGGATTTGTCACATTCTTCACATTTGTATGGTTTCTCCCCTGTATGAATTCTCTCATGTACACTAAGATGATGGTTTTGAATAAAGGACTTGTCACTTTCTTCACATTTGTAGGGTTTGTACCCTGTATGAATTCTCTCATGTCATCTAATATCAGAGCTTCAACTAAAGGCCTTGTCACATTCTTCACATTTATAGGATTTCTCCCCTGCATGAATTCTGTAATGTAGTCTAAGTTGTACCTGTTGAGTAGAGGCATTGTCACATTCTTCACATTTGTATGGGTTCTACCCTGTATGAATTCTCTCATGTAGTCTAAGATCAGTTTCAACTAAAGGCCTTGTCACATTCTTCATATTCGTAGGGTTTCTCCCATGTATGAATTTTCTCATGTACTCTATGATGTTCACTTTGAATAAAGGACTGGTCACACTCTTCGCATTTGTAGGCTTTCTCCCCTGTATGAATTCTCTCATCTCATCTAAGATCTGCCTTATGATGAAAGGAATTGTCACATTCTTTACATTTGTAGGGTTTCTCCCCTGTGTGAATTCTCTCATGTAGTCTAAAATCAGAGCTTCAACTAAACGCCTTGTCACATTCTTCACATTTGTAGTGTTTCTCCCCTGTATGAAGTCTCTTGTGTAGTGTCCGATTTGACCTATGCATAAAGCCCATGTCATATTCTTCACAATTGCAGGGTTTCTCCCCTATATGAAGTGTCTCATGTAGTCTATGTTGTACCCATTTAATAAAGGCTTTGTCGCATTCTTCACATTTGTAGGGTTTCTATCCTGTATGAATTCTCTCATATACTGTAAGTTGTACCCTTTGTCACATTCTTCACATTTTTAGGGTTTCTCCCCAGTATCAATTCTCTCATGTATTCTAAGGTGTACTCTTTGAATAAAGGCCTTGTCACATTCTTCACATTTCTAGGGTTTCTCCCCTGTATAAAGTCTCTCATGTAGTCTAAAACCAGAGCTTTGACTGAAGGCCTTGTCAAATTCTTCACATTTATAGTGTTTTTCCAATGTATGAAGTTTTTCATGTACTCTGATATCAGAGCTTCGAATAAAGGCCTTGTCACATTCTTCACATTTGTAGGGTTTCTCTCCTGTATGAAGTCTCTCATGTATCCCAAGATCAGAGCTTTGAGTAAAGGCCTTTTCACATTCTTTACATTGATGGGTTTCTCTCTAGTTTAGATCACCTGATGACTTTTTATTTATGACATTTTTATAAATAATTTATCACCATCTTCACATTTGTCGATTTTCTCTCCATTATAAATTCTCTGATGTCTTCTAAGTGTTGAGCTCTCCACGCAACACACACAAAAACAATGCATTTCAACACAGAGAATGATGCTATCACACTCAAACATTCTGATCAATCACACATATTGAGACATATACAGAAAATGTAATAAGTATGAGTGAAACTTCAAAATACCAACTTGTTAAAATGCAGAAACATTGAAATAATGTTAGCTATTTTTTCAGCCAAGACCACAGCCAGGAAACCATGAAAATAATAATAATAATAATAATAATAATAATATACATTTAAAGAACTGAAAGTGAAAGTGTAAGCTAAATATGATTCCCAGAAATGTTCTCTCCTAAAAGTGATGGAGGAAGAATAACATATGATGAAATGCACAGCCTCAAGGCAAACAAGCCATCATTTACATAAGCAAACTCATGAACAAAGAAGTTTACAGAAGAAAACATATGCAATATAGAAAAGAATGTAAGGCCAATATTAAAAATGACAAGGAAGGGAACAAAGGCTGGAGAGATGGCTCGGAAGTTAAGAACACTGACTGATCATGCATAAGATGTGGGTTCATATCCTAGCACCTATATGATGATTAATCACTCTTTGTGTCTCCTGTTCCAGTGGATCTGATGCTCTCTTCTCCCTTTTGTAGGCACTGCACTTGTGCACTCATATCCATATAGTCTAAAGTCAGAGCTTCAACTAAACACCTTGTCACATTCTTCATATTGTACCCATTGAATAAAGGCTTTGTCACATTCTTCACATTAGTAGGGTTTCTATCCTGTATGAATTCTCTCATGTACTGTAAGTTGTACATTTTGAATAAAGGACTTGTCACATTCTTCACATTTGTAGGGTTTCTCCCCTGTATGAAGTCTCTCGTGTAGTGTCCGATCTGACCTATGCATAAAGCCCATGTCATATTCTTCACATTTGTAGGGTTTCTCCCCTATATGAAGTCTCTCATGTAGTCTAAGTTGTACCTGTTGAATAAAGGCTTTGTCACATTCTTCACATTTGTAAGGTTTCTATCCTGTATGAATTCTCTCATGTACTGTAAGTTGTACCCTTTGAATAAAGGACTTGTCACATTCTGCACATTTGTAGGGTTTCTCCACTGTATGAATTCTGTCATGATTTCCAAGATCTGACCTCTGCCTATAGGACTTGTCACATTCTTCACATTTGTAGGGTTTCTATCCCTTATGAATTATCTCATGTACTCTAAGATGTTGCCTTTGAATAAAGGATTTATCACATTCTTCACATTTGTGGGGTTTCTCACCTGTATGAATTCTCTCATCTAGTCTAAGATGTATTTTTCGAATAAACGACTTGTCACATTCTTCACATTTGTAGCATATAATAAGAAATAACGTCTTCCCAGTAATTTAACAGAGTTAGGGTCTTCTTTAGGGTCTATGACCCCTCCAGCCATGTGTATTTGGCTATGTTTACAGTGCCAAACGTGTGTTCCTTCCCAATGAGCAGGCTTTAAGTGCAATTAGACAGCTTCTGATTACTGAGCACCAATATAGTTGGCTGGGCCAATCATTGTTGTGGTTATTATGATTTCCAGCTACGATTGGACCATTAAATGGTTGTCACCCTTCACAGCTTGCATCGTTTCCTCCAAAAATATGAGAAGTTGTCTTCAGGGAATAGAACTTCCAATTCAGTTTCATCTCTGTTGCTCCAAGTCCTGTGTCTGAAGTATGTCCTTTCTTCAGCTCCAGGGTTTTCCCTTCATGCTCTTGGAGGGGATCATGTGCTGGTACAATTGCCTCTTTCGTTTTGGAGTCTCTTAGACTACACATTCCTTTGACTGAAAGAGAGGTTTTCCTGTCTGGCTCATATGCCCTCATGCTGAGATATTGCATATTTATTTTTCAGTAGGCTCTTCCACAGTTCCAGGCTTCTTTCCATCTTATCCTTAAATGTACACTACATGATTCACCATGCGCTAAGTTGTTTCATTAATGTTAGATATGTGTTCCTGATTTCAGCCTTTAGACAGCTGCTTATCCAAATAATGGGATAAGAACATGGCAGCTTGGAGCATTGCCATGGAGTTATCTTCATCATGTATTCTCCATTAGAAGAAGTTTTCAGACACCTAAGGTGCACTGCATTGACTTCCAAAGGGCTTAGATGGCTCAGCTCTTCACCTTTGCTTGCAACATACATCTCTTTCTTAGGCTGGTACCACTCCCTGTATGCAGCTCTCCTTGGCAAATATCTCACAGGTCTGGCATCTCAAATGTCTTCTTGGGGTCTCCGTTGCCAACCAGGCTTCACATTCACAGCTAAATACAATGGCCTTCTTTATTCAGGGATGCCCCTGCTGCACTCTGCCTGGCCTTTGTGGCTCTCTGAAACCATGGAGGAAGAACTGATGACCCCTTCACTCTTGCAAACTTCATCTCTCTAAAGCCAACACCACGTGAATGAAGTTGCTGAATCTGGCTGCAAGTTCGGGATGGACTCTCTCCTACTTTAACCACATTTGCAATTTTTCTCTCCCCTGGACTTGTTGGAGTAGAAAATGCTTTCAGTATTTTCCTTTCAAAAGCTGGAGGATTAGCTGGGTGTGGTCTTGCCCTGAAGGTACTGATTCTTTTATTTGTAAATGTCCAGGCCTCTCCTTAACCACTTTAGTCCCCTTATGAAAGGGAGCCTCTCCTTCACATGCCTTGGCCACACCTTTAATCTCCCTAGTGTACTTTTCAGATCCAAACTGTACATTCTCCATTTCCTTCTGCCCCATTTGCTCTTTTTCACTGTAGATCTGTATAATATTCACCATTGAAAGCCACGCCACCATTTCTACATTAGGCTGTCTTGAAATATCCTCCACCAAAGACATTAGTCCATGGATTTTCAATTTAGCATCAGCCAAGCATTTGGGCTGTGGGCAAACTGTTGCCAGACTGTTTATCAAAATATCCCAGTTGCTGCCTAAGTCTTTATTTTCCTCTGGAACCACATTTTTTTTGCAGCAATGCTTTCTTCCAGGCTTCTACTAGAATGGTCTGTTTAGCTCTGCTTACAGCTTTTCTAGCCCAAAGTTCCAAAGTCTTCCACATTTCTCCAAACATCCACATGATCAGGTTCTTCACAGCCAACAGCCCACTCTCTGGTACCAAATAACTGTATTAGTCACTTTTCTTTTGCTGTGATAAAACACCATGACCAAAAGAACTTATGAAAGGAAGAATTTATTTGAGGTTATGATTGACGGTTCCAGGGAATTAGAGTCCATTGTGGCAGGAGGCATGGCGGCTGGAGCTGGAGCAGCAAGCTGAGGTTCACATCTCACAATGAACACAGGAAGCAGAGAGAGCGACTGGAGACTGCAATGCTTGTTAAACTCACTAAGCCTGCCCCCAATAACGTAGTTCCTCTAGCATGGCCACCCCTTCTAAGACCTCCAAGAACAGTGCCACCAACTGGAGACAATGTCTGAATACTTAAAGCCTATGGGGGACACTCATTCAAACCACCACAGCAGTTCTTAGACAACATGAGAGTATTCATACAGGGGAGAAACCCTACAAATGTGAAGAATGTGACAAGTCCTTTCATCATCAGGCAGTTCATAGACAACATGAGAGAATTCATACATGGGAGAAACCCTACAAATGTGAAGAATGTGACAAGTCCTTTAGGCAAAGGTCAAATCTTGGAAACATGAGAGAATTCATACAGGGGAGAGACCCTACAAATGTGAAGAATGTGTCAAGTGCTTTAGTCATAGGGCAGGTCTTAGGCAGCATGAAAGAATTCATACAGGGGAGAAGCCCTACAAATGTGATGAATGTGACAAGTCCTTTAGTGATAGGACAGATCTTAGATGACATAAGAGAATTCATACAGTGGAGAGACCATACAAATGTGAAGAATGTGACAAGTCCTTTATTCAAAGGGCAGATCTTAGAATACATGAGAGAATTCATACAGGGGAGAGACCCTACAATTGTGAAGAATGTGACAAGTCTTTCCTCATAAGGCAGTTCTTAGAGAACATGAGAGAATTCATAAAGGGGAGAGACCCTACAAATGTAAAGAATGTGACAAGTCCTTTCATCGTAAGGCAGTACTTAGACTACATGAGAGAAATCATATGGGGGAGAAACTCTACAAATGTGAAGAATGTGACAAGTCCTTTAGGCAAAGGTCAAATCTTGTAAAACATGAGAGAATTCATAAAGGGGAGAAACCCTACAAATGTGAAGAATGTGACAAGTCCTTTAGTCATAGGACAGGTCTTAGACGACATGAGAGAATTCATACAGGGGAGAGACCCTACAAATGTGAAGAATGTGACAAGTCCTTTATTCAAAGGGCAGATCTTAGAATACATGAGAGAATTCATACAGGGGAGAGACCCTACAAATGTGAAGAATGTGACAAGTCCTTTAGTCATAGGGCAGGTCTTAGAGGACATGAGAGAATTCATACAGGGGAGAAACCCTACAAATGTCAAGAATGTGATGAGTCCTTTATTCAAAGGGCACATCTTAGTCAACATGAGAGAATTCATACAAGGGAGAAACCCTACAAATATGAAGAATTTGACTAGTCACTTATTCGAAGGACTGATGACAAAATTCATAAAGGGTGTGTATTAGCCAGGGTTCTCTAAAGAAACAGAAGTAACAGGATGAATATATATCTATATACAATTTATGGATTTGCTCACATGACAGAGTTCAAGGAGTCCAACAGTAGATGCGCCACACTGCAGAGGCTGAGAATCCAGGGAACTTCTCAGTGCACAAGACTGGATGTCTCAGTAGTCCCAATCTGGTCCTGAAGGCCCAATGGATTCAAGGAAATCTGCCGGTCTCACTACACACTGGGATCTGAACGGTTGATAACAGCAGCAAGACAAACTCACCAGATGAGAGAGGCAAGCTGCAGGAAAAAAGGGACCAGCTCTTTCTGCCCTGGTCTTTTATACTGCCTGCTGGCAGAAGGTAACAACCACATTTGGGGTGGGCCATCCGGGTTGAAGTGGTCCAATCCGAACATCCTTTTTCTCTTATTTGTTCCTTAGTCCAGTCAAGTTGACACCCAAGATTAACCATTACAAGTCCACCCCTTGTCAACTTGACACCCAAGAAATAGCCTCTCCTTATGTTATGCTTAGATGTCAATTGCAAACCATGGCAAGGTCATAATTCCACCTAACAGGTTATAAGTGTCTTGTGTGCAATAGCAAAGCATTATATCTTACCGTAGGTGGTAATGTGCTTGAGGAACACTTAGTCCTTCAGTATCTAATAACCTAAATATGACAACACTTAACTTATCTCAGTTGCACATTCAAAAGAGAACAACACAAGTATCTGCTTAATATATATA
>VZQC01003239.1:105594-182972 GCA_009823505.1 Rhizomys pruinosus | reverse complement strand
GTCTTTTGCTTTTACAAATGAATTTAAGGACTTTTTTTTTCCAAGCCTGTGAAGAAAGTCTTGGGGATTTTGATTGGGATTGCATTAAATCTATACAAGAGTTTGGGTAGAATGCACATTTTTACAATGTTAATTTTCCCAATCCATGAGCATGGGAGGTTTTTCCATCTTCCAATGTCTTCTTCAATTTCTTTCTTTAAAGGTCTAAATTTTTGTTGTAGAGATCTTTGGTGTCCTTGGTTAGGTTTATTCCTAGGTATTTTATTGTTTTTGAGGCTAAACAAGTGAGTGGGAAGGTCTCTTTGAATTCTTTCTCCTGTTGCTTGTTCTTGATGTAAAGAAAGGCCATTGATTTTGTTGTTGTTGTTGTTGTTACTGCTTTCAAGAAGCTTTATTTACCACATACATCTTAAGCCTTTATTGTAAATACAGCACAATCTAAAAAGCTTTTTCAAATATAAAACTAAAGGTACATGTAAAATACAGCAAGAACATGGGGGTCAGAGTTTCCTCCCCGAACTTCTCTGTGACATCTCTAGGAAAGGAGAGGACTTCTTCCTTCACACTAATCAAGGGATGAGGAACTGATTGAAGGCACCCTTTGTTGGGTCCCTCATCCCAACCCATCCATGTGTGGGTACAGCTTGATGGGTGCACCCTCACATGGCAAGGCTACTTATGCCATTCAACAATGATGAAGAGGAAAGTCAGGAATGTTTAAAGGCCTTAGCAGGTACTCAACAGTCTTCTACAACAGTTAAATAAATATACCTAAAATCATCTCATCAAGATGAGGGAAAAAGAAGGCATTTGGGAATCTCTTAAAAAAACAAACAAATAAAAACCAAATACCACCACCACCACCACCAACAGCAACAAAAAACCCCTAAGAGTATTTGTTAGGGGCATGAGTCTATTATGAATTCACAAACATTCAAGAATTCAGTCCTTCAGCAAAAATATCAGGTGGGTGGAAAGATGCGTTATGATAAGTACACTCCCCTTGCCTTTGGCAATTCAATGCTGACCTTCTCTCTACACCACGGTCTTGTTGATCCCAGGAAAATTAATTCATATGTCACTAACTCTGAGATCTGACAGAAGGAAAAGAGCAAAAACAAAGCTCTTCACATTTGGTTGTGCCTCTCACTATTTTGCATCTTACAACGTGAGTGACAGGCATGTCCTTTGGGAACTCATACTATGGAAGATCCCTTCTTATATAGCAAATCCACTCGAGTGTGCTAGTTTTCCTGAGCCTTAAAATCCCTTCATCACTGTTAAGCCAATGAGTATCAGGTGTGTCTATCTCTAGGTCAGTAGGCCATCTTTTGGTAAATACTTCGGCCATCAAATCTAATAAATTTTAACAGCTTTTAAAACTCCATTGGTTTCCATGGTGATACATTCAGGCTGATCCAATGTGATGTTCCTTCTACCATTGCCCCACACCCTTAGAATCCATTCCCACACATATGCCCAGACTTCTCCCTGAATTAATTAGGAAACCCATTAATTNAATGTAATGTGTGAATGAAATTCCTCTACTTTTTTTTTCTTTTTTGGTCTTTTTGAGACAGGGTCTCCCTGTAGCCCCAGCTGTCCTGGAATTCACTCTGTAGACCAGGCTGGCCTTGAACACACAAAGATCTGCCTGCCTCTGCCTCCCAAGTGCTAGGATTAAAGGGGTGCACCACCATGCCCAGCTGAAATTCCTCTACTTTGAGAAAACACCCGAAACACAAAGTTTAGAGGCTTTCTTTACAGGGATATGTTACTGTTTTTAGTTCACTATTTTCCCCAATAGAGGCAACTTCAATGGTTTCTATTGGACCTTTACAAACATAATAGTCTCAGTCCACAGGTCAGGAAACCAGTGCCATGTGTTTTCCAACTTCCAAGTATATCTATCCTGGTTATACATTGTGGGACTGGGTAAATAACCAGGATGAGTTCAGTGACCCACGGGACCCACTGTGAGTCAGAATTTAGCCAAAACTACATTTATCACGGGACATCCATAAGCCCTCACTTTAACTGGAGGGCAAGACTGCTTTCCAGGGTCTCCAGGAATCAGTGTTAACTCATAACGATTACCCAATAGTCCATAGAAAACCTGGATATTTCCTTTTCCCCAGTGTACAGTTAATTACCTAGTAAAATGCCACAGGTTCCCCCTGGGAAAGGATGGCAGAAAGGCTCACAGGATAATGTTTTGGTATTGTGGCAAGGCCTTTCCTGAAGGAGACATAGTTTTCCCTTCATTCAAGGGGTTCTGGGTCTGTAAACGGGCTCAAGTGTGGAGACTGGTTGACAGGATTGGATTCTCTATTGTTACAATCTAATGTAAACTTTTGACATTTCTTCTAGAACTTTTCTGCTTACACAGATCAAGTAAATTCTTAGTACCCCTCCTAAGTATTTAATTTCTGGAAAGATGATGATTAATTAGCCAGTATCAAGGTCTATTCAGGTAATGCTTTAATCTTTTTGAGGTAGGATTTCTTTGTAGCCCCAGCTGGCCTGGAACTTGCTATGTAGACCAGGCTGGCTTTTAACTGACAGAGATCCACCTGTCTCTACCTCCCAAGTGCTTGGATTAAAGGCTAACCCCATCACACCTGGGCTCATTACAGGCATTATTTTGCCTTTGCTGCCTATTGTGATAAATNCTGTAAAGGTGAGACTCTGAATAAAATTTAGGACTAAGACAACATAAAGGAGTGCTTACATATGTGTGTACCTTCTAAAATATGTATGAAACAAAGGATCACATACATAAATTCACAAATGTAATGTGTGAATGAAATTCCTCTACTTTGACAAAACACCTGAAACACAAAGTTTAGAGGCTTTCTTTACAGGGATATGTTACTGTTTTTAGTTCACTATTTTCCCCAATAGAGGCAACTTCAATGATTTCTATTGGACCTTTACAAACATAATAATCTCAGTCCACAGGTCAGGAAACCAGTTCCATGTGTTTTCCAACTTCCAAGTATATCTATCCTGGTTATACATTGTGGGACTGGGTAAATAACCAGGATGAGTTCAGTGACCCACTGGACCCACTGTGAGTTGGAATTTAGCCAAAACTACATTTATCACGGGACATCCATAAGCCCTCACTTTAACTGGAGGGCAAGACTGCTTTCGAGGGTCTCCGGGAATCAGTGTTAACTCAACCATTACCCAGTAGTCCATAGAAAACCTGGATATTTCCTTTTCCCCAATGTACAGTTAATTACCTAGTAAAATGCCACAGGTTGCCCCTGGGAAAGGATGGCAGAAAGGCTCACAGGATAATGTTTTGGTATTGTGACAAGGCCTTTCCTGAAGGAAATATAGCTTTCCCTTCATTCAAGGGGCTCTGGGTCTGTAAATGTGCTCAAGTGTGGAGACTGGTCGACAGGATTGGATTCTCTATTGCTATAATCTAATGTAAATGTTTGACATTTCTTCTAGAGCTTTTCTGCTTACACAGATCAAATAAATTCTTAGTACTCCTCCTAAGCATTTAATTTCTGGAAAGACCATGATTAGCCAGTACCAAAGGTCTATTCAAATCATGACTTACTTTTTTCGAGACAGGGTCTCCTTGTAGCCCCAGCTGGACTGGAACTTTCTGGCTTTTAACTAACAGAGATCCATCTGTCTCTACCTCCCAAGTGCTTGGATTAAAGGCTGACCCCATCACACATGGACTCATTACAGGCATTATTTTGCCTTTGCTGTGTTGGGAGCCATGGCCAGCAGGCAACGGTCTTGCCACAGCTAACTAGGGTCAACTTAGGTTTCTGTTTCCCCAAGGCTCATCTAATTAGCACTAGGCAGCTGACCAAGCTTGTAGTTATCTTATCAGGACAGCATTCCTCCTTTGAGTGGAGCACCCTGCTTCTTCTGGGAATTCACCTACCCATTACCTTTCCCAAAAAACATTAGGCAATTAGATACCCTAGCAACCTAACAGCCCTAATCAATGCCAATTGGGGCTGTTTCCCCCTACTTGCTTCTATATAAACTGCCTTGCAAAAAATAAACTTTGAGACCTTGATCAGATCTTTGTCTTGGTCTCCTTCTTTGTGTCTGGTTTGTCTCTCATTCAGGTTACTCCCCCCTCTGGTCCTTGTTGAAGACCCCGCAGGCTGGGGCATTGCTGCCTATTGTGATAAGTATAGTCACCTTGCCTTTGGCAATTCAATGCTGTCACATTACCCCCTATTCCAAGGTTTTGTTAAACCCAGTACAATTAATTCATGCATCACCAACTCTAAGATCTGGGAGAAGGAAAAGAGCAAAATCAAAGCTCTTCACATATGGTTGTGCCTCTCTCACTATTTTGCATCTTATAACCTCAGTGACAGGCATGTCCTCTGGGAACATATACTGTAGAAGATTCTTTCTTACATAGCAAATCCACTTGATCATGCTAGTTTTCCTGAGCCTGAAAAGCCCTACATTACTATTAAGACAAGGAATATTAGGCATCTCTAGCTCTAGGTTAGTAGGGCATCTTTTGATAAATACTTCAGCCAACAAATCAAATACATTTTGACACCTTTTTAAACTGCATAGGTTTTCATAGTGATAAATTAAGCCTGATCCAATTTTATGTTCCTTCTACAATTACCGCACACCCTTAGAATCCATTCCCACACATATCCCTCAGAATTCTGCCTGAATTAATTAGGAACCCCATTAAATTTTTCATGGTGCAGCACACCTCCTCCTGGACCACACTTTCTTTTTTTAATATGTATTTATTTATTTATTTATTTATTTATTTATTTATTTATTTATTTTTTACTTGAATGTACTGTCTGCATGTAGGTTTGTGCATCCATGTTGTGCAATGCCGAGGAGGTCAGAAGAGGGTTTCGGATTCCCCTGGAACTGGAGTTCTGGAATTGGAGTTACAGATGATTCTCAGCCACAATGTGGGTGCTGGGGATCGAACCCTGGCTGGACCACACTTTCTTTCTTTTTTTTAAATTTTATTTATTTTTGTATGTATATATATGTACCGTCTGCATGCAAGCTTGTGCACCCGTGCCATGCAATGCCGCAGAAGGACCACACTTTCTATCTCACCTCCTGAGACCTGCTAAGCCTTGAGTCTGCTTAAATGTCCAGATGCAGCAGTTGATTGGCACTGAGGGATATCTTCTCCATCTTGTCCCTAGGAATTAGGTCTCTCAGGCAAAGGGTCTGCACAGTGTGGGGATATAATCTTTGCTGATGGTAGGGATATTAACTATCCAGGCAAAGGAAATCCCTCAGGTTCTGAGGGTTCAAAGCCCTTGGACTCATCAGTGCCTTCCCACACATCTCCGTCCCAAGTTAGAGGATCCCAATCTGTACCTAGCAGTGCCCTCACTTTTAGTCCTTACATTCTTCAATTAAAGTTCATTGTAAGTCAGCCAAGCATATAATGAAATCTTCAGCTTGACTTTCTGCAGCATGAGCTCTATGGCTGCCAGAGAGAAGACTCTCTTCCAGGGGCACTTAGAAACTTTTAAACTTTTGATGCAAATCTGGATCTGATTAATTTTATCATTGAGTTTACTCTTTTCCCTCATCACTTTACTAAGAGATGCTAGAAGCAAGCAGCCAACATCATTATTTTCCTTATTTTTCCACAAATTGTCAGAAATTTTATGTATAGACTCACCAAATTCTTTGCCCTTACAAGAAGTGAGTTAGAAAACTCAAATGCATCTAGTGTCATAATTGCTTCAAATAGTCCACCATGGATTTTCAGTGATGTCTGTGTTCCTGAGAGTGTCTTTAGGAATTGTTTGGTTTCCTTGGGTTGGAAAGCCTGTTCCAGTTACCAGCAAGCCCCTTAAAGAAATTTATTCTGTATCTCCAGACAACTCCTGGTACCACAATCCATATTAGTGTTCACTAAAGAAAAAGAACTGATGAAATGGCTAGATTTATTTTGGTAGGATAGCCATTTACACAAGATTAACTCTTTCACTTCTTGATCTTGGAAAGTCTTTTTATCCTGTGGTATGTTCTTCGATTTCTTTCTTCAGAGTCTTAATACTATCAAGTTACACTTCTTTCATTTTTTTTGTTAGGTTTATTGGATATTTTATTTTTGGTGTGACCATTGTGAATGGGATTGTTTTCCTGGTTTATTTTTTCTGTATACTTGATAGTGGTGCATAGAAAGTCTGCTAATTTCTACATTCCCCAGTTTTTGGGGGCTTGCTCTGCTCCTAATCCTGTGGTATATTTTGGAGGTTTCATGGGCTTCTGAGAAGAATGTGTAGCTTCCTTTGTTTGAGTGTAATATTCTATAGATATCAATGTGCTGCATTGGATTTATGGATTTATCTAAATCCCATGTGTCTCTGTTCACTTTCTGTCCAGATGACCTGTCTATTAGAGATAGTAGAGTATTGAATTCTCCCACTATTAAAATGTTGGGGCTAATCTGTGGTTTTTCATCTAGTATTTCTTTTATAAAATTGAAAGTACATGTCTTTGGTGTGTCCATATTTAGAAATGTAGTGTCCTCCTGACCAATTGTTCTCTTATTGAGGATGAACTATTGTTTATCTCTTCTACAAAATTCAGTTTCAACTGTATTCTCTGTGCTATTTTTTAGATACACTTGCTTATTTCCTAGTTCCATGATTGCTTAAATTTTTCAGTTCCTGGATCATTTTTTGGTGTCTATCTTTGATGGCAACCCATGTTTCTTTGGGGCAGCAAGAAGATGGATCCTCTTTCCTAATCCAATCTGCTAGTCTGTGTCCTTCCACTGCAAGTTATTAAGAACATTGCTATTCAGAATTATTATGGATAATGTGTATAAGTCCTGTCCTTTATGTGTGTGTGTGTGTGTGTGTGTGTGTGTGTGTGTTGTTCTCTTTGGCCTTTTAGATGAATAGTTTTGGCATTATTTTCCTCCCATGACATCTAGATGTGCTTATCTCTTACTTTTGGTCCTAGAATTCCTTCCAGTATCTTCTGTAGAGCAGTCTTCATGGTCATATGTTCCTTTAGTCTGTGTCATGAAAAGCTTTTACTTGTCTTTCAATGGTTTTATGAAGTGCAAGATTCAGTGGTTGCAGTTGTGAAAAGAAATTATTCCAAGCTTTCTGACTATAAGATTTTGCATAAAATCAAATATAATAAAAGAAAAATAATGAAGAAATATTCAAAAAACTTTTGCAATTGAGGAATTAATTTGTTATTGTCCTTTATCAGGACTTAAACTTTCTCTCTTACAACTTTCAGTACTGTTGTGTAGTCTGTGTCTTGAGTGTTTTAACTATTATATGTCATGGAGAGGTCCTTTTCTGAAGCTGTCTATTTGATGTTCTGTGGGCTTCTTGTACTTGGATGCATAAATTTTTCTGTGGATTTGGGAAACATTCTTCTGTGATGGAATTTAAAATATTATCCATTTCTTTGTTCTCTTTTTTCTATGTCCATGATTTGCAGGTGGGGCATTTTAATGGTTTCCTAAAATTCCTGTATATATCTTTCTGGTAAGTTTTAAATTGGACTTTTCTATGCTTTACCTAAAAGCACTTGTAACTGATTTCTGAAAGAACCACTTGTTTTAGTTAGCAAACTGGAAAGGCTGCCCTCTTCTGGTGTGTTAGTCACACTGCAGTATGACTTCAGTCCCTGGATTGTCAGCAGTGGGTTTCCTGGGACACACCCAGAAACATCCATTTCCTGTAAAGCCTGGGGAGGAGTTGGCAGGACCAGAGCGGAAGTGGAGAGGTGCCAAAGTCTGGCGGGACCCTTGGTCTTTGGGGACCTGGAAAACTCCACAGAGACCTTAGGAGCCCTCCACCTGGGGAGCAGGGTGCTGCGGAAACGGAAGCCGGGAGAACTAGACCGGAAGGGGACTCAGCCGAGCCACGGGAACCACAGGGAGCGGCTGTTGCAGAGGGGATTCCCTGAGAGTCCTGGAGGTACAAGGGGGGCGGTCAATGTTGGGGACTCTGAGCACAGGCAGGTCCGTGAGATTCACCTGGAATTTAAACATTTTTTCTGCTTACTCTATAGCAAGGAATGCGGGACTAGATATTTGTTACAGACACGTGGGGCCGTTGGCCTGTGTATCTTCTTAGATTTAGACTATTAAAGGTTATTACATTCAGGTAAATTTAAGAACATATGAACTAAGTCGAATCCTGATTTTTGTGAGCAATTTTATGGTTTCCAAAATATCCGAAAAAGTAAATGACACACAGTATTTGAATGAATGGGCTGATGTTTACAAATCTATCCAAGTAATCTGGAGTGCACAGTAATTACTTCAAGTCAGTGGTTCCATCCCTTGCGCTTCCAGTTTATATTCATCTGTGGATTCTGACTTCCATTGTCTAAATTTCTGTATCTGAGGGAGTGCAGTTTGTCAGAGGGTTTTGTCATCCCTGGAGAGCTCCTTAGAATTATTCACAGAAGAAATGATTCTAGATTTCATTGAATCAGAATATATATTTTAACAGATGTCCACAGTTATAATTTTAAGCACTAACCCTTAAGTAAAGTTTTAATTCATCGTTAATGTTCTATTTGAAATATGTAATCTGTAATATGCATCCAACCTTAAAATGCATATTCTTATGTCAAGGCCTTAATTTTAAATTCTATAGTCCACAAAATCATAGTACACATACTGAATAAGAGGATATCCTGTCACGCTATTTCTACAGTTAGGAAATGCACTATAGAATATGACAGTGTGAAAAGCATAACCAGAATAGTTATGAGCACTCTCCACATCAGAAAATGCCTCTCAGTCTCTTTGATGTCCTTCATTGAAGACAAGCACTCTGCCTGTGGACACATGGTCAAACCGTTAATGTTCATTTGTGGGTGTGTTGACATTCAGTGAAGTGGCTATGGACTTCCCACAGGAGGAGAGGGAATGCCTAGATCCTGCTCAGAGGGCTTTGTACGGAGACCTGATGCTGTAAAGTTTTATCTCTGTCTTGTTTTTGTTGGTGAGAATCTTTTTTATACAATTTCTTACTCATAATCAGAGTTCCTTGGCAAACTACTATGTACATATGGTGTGATGACTTTTTGTGTACAAGTCTCCCATCTCATGATAAAAAGTGAAATTCTCAGAGGGACAAACACTTTAATGTAATTTTTTGTGTTCTTCATGTTTGTGCTTTTGAAGGTAGTTTGGTTTCTATCATTTTTGTTCTGCAGATTTATGTGTCACTTTTTATACTGGTACTACAGCATATTAACTAAAATAGCTCTCTGCTCTAAATTGAAATGAGGGGTGAAGATACCTGACCCCCCTTTTTTTGAGAGAGGGTCTCCCTGTAGTCCCAGCTGTCCTGGAACCCACTAAGTAGACCAGGCTGACCTTGAACTCACAAAGATCTGCCTGCCTCTGCCTCCTGAGTGCTGGGATTATAGGTGTGCCCACCATGCCTGGCTTATGGCTCATGTTCTTGATTATGGCAATTCTGGGGCCTTTGTGCTTCTACATCAACTTTAAGATCATTTTTTATTTTCTGTCAATAACTGTGTTGGCAGCTTGGTGCATGCTTCGTTAAATGTGTAGATGGCTTTTGGTAGGATGGCCATGTCCACAATATTACTCCTACAAATTCATGGGTGTGAGAGGTCTTTCTATCTTTTAGTATCCACTTTTATTTATTTATTTTTTTAGTGTCTTAAACATTTCATTACAGAAGATTTTCACTTTATTGGTTTTATTTTCTTATATAATCATTTTCTTTTTTTAAGTGAAACTTTAAATAGTATTTTTTAATTTCTTTCTTGGTATGTTTATCAATTTGCTTTTTTTTCTTTTTGCGTTTTTGACACAGGGTCTCCCTCTAGCCCCAGTTGGCCTGGAACTCACTGTGTAGACTAGGTTAGCTTTGAACTTATAGCCATCCACCTGCCTCTGCCCCCTCTTGGGGAGTTGTTATGCTTTCATTTTTGTTCCATGATAAATTCAGAAACTTTTTAGCTTGTAAACTTGTCATCCCAATATTAAAGTTCAGTTTCCACCCTGGAGTTTGGCTGAGCTGTACTTAGAAGTAGAACAGTAATTATGCAAACTGAAGAAGGTCTGTAAATATCTGGGGTTTTTTTTTTTTCTTCATGGTTTAAAAAATAAGATTTAATTTTTGGAAATGTTTTCACAGCAAAATTGATGGGAAAATAAGAGTTTCCATGTACTCTCTGCCCCTACACATGCATAGCCTTCCCTGCCATCAACACCCCACACCAGAAGGGGGTTTATTTATTATAATGAATGGAGAAACAATAGTAATAATCTCTTTGCTGCATCATTAATTGTTGGCAGTCCACAGTTGCCGTAAGGTTCACTCTTGGTTTTTAATGTTCCATAGGTTTGGACCAGAGAATCCTGAGATACATCCACCATGACATGGTGACACTGATCTGCATTACTGCAGGTGACAGGTAGCACTTATGTGCAGAACTGATTCAACACCCTAAGAATTCTCAACTGTCGACTTACCATATCCCTCTATTCTATAACTCTGGTTGCCAGTAACTCACTAGTGTTCTAGTTAGCTTCCTGTTGCTGTGAGAAAACACTATCTTGATGAGGAGAAGACTTATTTGGCTTACATGTCCCAATCACAGTTCATCATGGAGGGAAGCCAGGGTGGAGACTCAGAGCAGGAATCTGGAGGCAGGATCTAAACATGGAGGAATGCTGCTTACTCTTTTGCTTCTCTGGCCTGTGCTCAGCCTGTATCATTATTATTATTATTAGTAGTAGTAGTAGTAGTAGTAGTAGTCTTTTGTTGTTGTCTTTTTGAGACAGGGTCTCCCTTTAGTCCCAGCTGGCCTGGAGCTCACTATGTAGACCAGAACTCACAGAGATCCACCTGACTCTGCCTCCCAAGTGCTAGGATTAAAAGCATGTGCCACCACACCTGGCTTATGTTGCTTGCCTCCATGTATACAAATGCGCCATGGCTGCAGATGCCAGAAAAAGGTGTCAGATCCCCTGGAACTGGAATTACAGAAAGTTCTGAGCTGCCATTTGGATGCTGGGAATCAAAACTTGACCCTCTGGATGAATAGCCAGTGTTCATAACTAAGGATCCCAAATATCAGTGTTTAGAAATAATATTACAAGTTATTGGTAGGATTCCCTATTGTGTTTTCTTCTTATCTGTTGAGCACACTACTGTGTTCGAAATCCAGGTCCTTTCTTTTTTTTTAATTTTTTTAATTTATTTATTTTCGTATGTGTATGAATGTACTGTCTGCATGTAGGTTTTCATACCCGTGTCGTGCAATGCCGCGGAGGTCAGAAGAGGGTCTCGGATTCCCCTGGAACTGGAGTTCCCCTGGAATTGGAATTATAGATGGTTCTTAGCCACCATGTGGGTGCTGGGGATCGAACCATGTCCTCTGCAAGAGCAGTCAGTGCTCTTAACCACTAGGCTATCTTTCCAGCCCAATTCAGGTCCTTTCTAAAGACTCAAATCACAAACCGCCAGCACAGCTCTGCCTGTGGACACATGGTCAAATTGTTAATGTTCATTTGTGGGTGTGTTGACATTCAGTGAAGTGGCTGTGGACTTCCCACAGGAGGAGAGGGAATGCCTAGATCCTGCTCAGAGGGCTTTGTACAGAGACCTGATGCTGTAAAGTTTTATCTCTGTCTTGTTTTTGTTGGTGAGAATCTTTTTTATACAATTTCTTACTCATAATCAGAGTTCTTTGGCAAACTACTATGTACATGTGGTGTGATAACTTTTTGTGTACAAGTCTCCCATCTCATGATAAAAAGTGAAATTCTCAGAGGAGAGAAACACTTTAATGTAATTTTTTGTGTTCTTCATGTTTGTGCTTTTGAAGGTAGTTTGGCTTCTATCATTTTTGTTCTGCAGATTTATGTGTCACTTTTTATGCTGGTACTACAGCATATTAACTAAAATAGCTCTCTCCTCTAAATTGAAATGAGGGGTGAAGATACCTGACCCCCCCTTTTTTTGAGAGAGGGTCTCCCTGTAGTCCCAGCTGTCCTGGAACCCACTAAGTAGACCAGGCTGACCTTGAACTCACAAAGATCTGCCTGCCTCTGCCTCCTGAGTGCTGGTATTATAGGCGTGCCCACCATGCCTGGCTTATGGCTCATGTTCTTGATTATTTTGGCAATTCTGGGGCCTTTGTGCTTCTACATCAACTTTAAGATCATTTTTCATTTTCTGTCAATAACTGTGTTGGGAGCTTGGTGCATGTTTCATTAAATGTGTAGATGGCTTTTGGTAGGATGGCCATGTCCACAATATTAATCCTACAAATTCATGGGTGTGAGAGGTCTTTCTATCTTTTAGTATCCACTTTTATTTTTTTATTTTTTTAGTGTCTTAAACATTTCATTACAGAAGATTTTCTCTTTACTGGTTTTATTTTCTTATATAATCATTTTCTTTTTTTAAGTGAAACTTTAAATAGTATTTTTTAATTTCTTTCTTGATATGTTTATCAATTTGATTTTTTTTATTTTTAAGTTTTTGACACAGGGTCTCCCTCTAGCCCCAGTTGGCCTGGAACTCACTGTGTAGACTAGGTTAGCTTTGAACTAAAAAAAATCCACCTGCCTCTGCCCCCTTTTGGGGAATTGTTATGCTTTCATTTTTGTTCCATGATAAATTCAGAAACTTTTTAGCTTGTAAATTTGTCATCCCAATATTAAAGTTCAATTTCCACCCTGGAGTTTGGCTGAGCTGTACTTAGAAGTAGAACAGTAATTATGCAAACTGAAGAAGGTCTGTAAATATCTGGGGTTTTTTTTTCATGGTTTAAAAAATAAGATTTAATTTTTGGAAATGTTTTCACAGCAAAATTGATGGGAAAATAAGAGTTTCTATGTACTCTCTGCCCCTACACATGCATAGCCTTCCCTGCCATCAACACCCCACACCAGAAGGGGGTTTATTTATTATAATGAATGGAGAAACAATAGTAATAACCTCTTTGCTGCATCTTAATTCCTGGCAGTCCACAGTTGCCATAGTGTTCACTCTTGGTTTTTAATGTTCCATAGGTTTAGACCAGAGAATCCTGAGATACATCCACCATGACATGGTGACACTGATCTGCATTACTGCAGGTGTCAGGTAGCACTTATGTGCAGAACTGATTCTACACCCTAAGAATCCTCAAGTGTCTACTTACCATATCCCACTATTCTATAACTCTGGTTGCCAGTAATTCACTAGTGGTCTAGTTAGCTTCCTGTTGCTGTGAGAAAACACTATCTTGATGAGGAGAAGACTTACTTGTCTTACATGTCCCAATCACAGTTCATCATGGAGGGAAGCCAGGGTGGAAACTCAGAGCAGGAATCTGGAGGCAGGATCTAAACATGGAGGAATGCTGCTTACTCGTTTGCTTCTCTGGCCTGTGCTCAGCCTATTATTATTATTATTATTATTAATTATTATTATTATTTTGCTGTTATCTTTTTGAGACAGGGTCTCCCTTTAGTCCCAGCTAGCCTGGAGCTCACTGTGTAGACCAGGTGGGCCTTGAACTCATAGAGATCTGCCTGCCTCTGCCTCCCAAGTGCTAGGATTAAGGGCATGCTCCACCACACCTGTCTTTATTGTTTTTTTGTTTGTTTGTTTATTTTTTAATCTAAGTACTGGGATTAAAGGGGTATACCACCACACCTGGCATTTAATAATAGTTTAAAATTATTTTTATTTTATGTTGCTTGCCTCCATGTATACAAATGTGCCATGGCCGCAGTTGCCAGAAAAAGGTGTCAGATCCCATGGAAGTGGAATTACAGAAAGTTGTGAGCTGCCATGTGGGTGCTGGGAATCAAACCTCAATCCTCTGGATGAATATCCAGTGTTCATAACTAAGGAGCCCAAATATCAGTGTTTAGAAATAATATTACAATTGGAGGGTTATTGGTAGGATTCCCTATTGTGTTTTCTTCTTATTTGTTGAGCACACTACTGTGTTCAAAATCCAGGTCCTTTCTTTTTTTTTTAATTTTTAAAATTTATTTATTTTTGAATGTGTATGAATGTACTGTCTGCATGTAGGTTTTTGTACCCATGTCGTGCAATGCTGCGGGGGTCAGAAGAGGGTCTCGGATTCCCCTGGAGCTGGAGTTCTCCTGGAATTGGAGTTATAGATGGTTCTTAGCCACCATGTGGGTGCTGGGGATCGAACCGTGTCCTCTGCAAGAGCAGTCAGTGCTCTTAACCACTAGGCTATCTCTCCAGTCCAATTCAGGTCCTTTCTAAAGACTCAAATCACAAACTGCCAGCACAGGATTACAAACATGCTACAATACTTGGTGTCTTGTGCATTAAGCTGTGATCACTTGGGGTCCTGGGGTTAAAGGGGTTATCTTGAAACACATTCAAGAGTCAGATGGTGCTGAGGGAAACACCCCTGCACACTTTGTTCATGTGAAACAAATGACCAAATATTAGAAACTAAATTTGTGAGAGATGGAGGAAGACATTGATAAATTAAAATGCATTATTCCAGAATAGATTCTACTTTTTAATATTAATATTTTTAAAATGTTTTTTTAACTTTTATTTTGTGTATGAACCTAATGCCTGCATGTATAAAATTACATGTGTTTTATGCAGTGTCCACTGAGTTCAGAAGAGTCTGTTGGATGCCCTGGAACAGGAGTTACAGATGGTTGTTAGCTGTCATTTGGGTGCTGGGAATTGAACTCAGGTCCTCTGCAAGAGCAGTGAGTCATGTTAACCAGTGATCCATCTCTCCAGACCCTTAATATTAGTTTTTGACACAAAACAAAAATATGTGTTTAGAAGGCACAATGTGATATTTTGTTTAGTAAATACATTTTTGAAATCAGCTATTAAATGAATGCACTTAATACTTCATGAATTCTCATGATAAAACATATAATGGAAGAAATGTTTCAAGGTTGTCTCTAGACAAAAAAAAGAAGAAAGAAAGAAAGAAAGAAAGAAAGAAAGAAAGAAAGAAACAAACTGGCTTATAAGCTCTGTAACCATTGCCCATGAAATTTTCGAAATATGAAAACCTTAATTCCAACCAAACCCTTCCCAGTTCATCAGAAGAGACAATTTAATGTCTCAGTGAAGTACATGATAAGACAGAGTTTTAAAAGTAACGTTTCTCTTCGACATTCCTTGAAGCAGAGATGCACAATCTTAATGTCCCTAAGTCTATGAATGGATCAGGTACATTTGGTACATTCGTACAATGAAGCTCTTCTCAGTGGCAAAGAATAAACTAAGGAATTGGTAGGTAAATGAACAGAACTAGAAATGGCTGTACTTAAGTAAAGCCGATGCTGAAAAACAAGGCATAGGTGTTCTCTCTCAAGTGTGGATCCGACCAACAAATCCTGGATAGAAACTCAAAGGAGGTAAGTTCACTATGGGCTTCAGATATGTGCACTTAATTATGGCAAAAGTGTTTGAAGAATATGGAATTTACTTAAATGCCCATTAACAAATAATTTACTGAAATATATTTCTAAAGAATAAAATACAATTCCACCATAGAAAAGAGGAGAATCTTCTCATACTGACAGTAGGATTGATCTGCGGGACAGTCTTTCAGGTAAAAGAAGTTGGAACACAAGTACTGCATGATCTGAGCCCTAAAGGAAATATGAAAACAGAAAAGATAGATGATAGATGTTGAAGATACAATGGCAGCTGCCAGTGAATGGGGAGAATGTGGGGTAAATATAGAAGCAGTGTCATTGCTTTATGGCTTAAGTCAGTCCTACAGTTCTATGCCACAACAAGGTGAATAGAATTCTGCAACATGCATTTTATATCATAATATAGGAAAAACTCAATTTGGGTATAATCAGCATAGGAAATGATAATATTCTACATGTGGTTATATTAATGACTGACTAGATCAATATCCAATGTATTTGTATAAGCACATATCAGGGGCTGGAGAGATGGCTCAGTGGTTATAATCAGCAGATGCTCTTGCAGAAGACCTGGGTTTGGTGCCTAGCAATAACATAGTGGCTAACAACTATCTTTAGCTCTAGATCCAGGGGGTTCCGATGATCTCTTCTGGCCTCCACAGTCCTTGCCTGCATGTGAGGCAATTACTGTTTTGCAGGCAAAACACATATATACATAAAGTAAAAATATATAAAAATGATTTCATACAATGCATTTTGATCATATTCAGACTCCTTCATTTTCCACCAACACTTCTCTGCCCCACTTCCAGCTTCATGTCTTCCATTATTACTCATCTTTTTTTAGATGCTCATCAAGTCTAATCTGAATTTCCTGAATGATTTTGCATGGGGGTCTATCCCCTGGAGTCTGGTGACCCTACAAGGCATCATATCAGTAAGGAGAACTGACTCTCCCTCTCCCAACACTTACCAATTTCCAGTTAGGGCTGAAGGGTTTATCCACCCACTGTGTGTATACTGGCCCTGTGTCTGGATAGGATTTTCACTGGTCTTTAGCAGGCAGTGCTAAGTGCTGTGGGTTCATATGTGTAAATACCTGTGGCATCCAGACCAGTTTCCTTGTACTGATGTATCAAACAATCTTCCTGCCACCTCTTCCAAAATGAACCCTGAGCCTTGGGAGGAGAGAGTGTGAAATAGGTGTTGCATTCAGGTCTGAGCATTCTGTGGTCTCTTTTTCTCTTCATGTGGAAGATCTGTGGGTCTCTGTGTTAATAGCCATTGGCTGTAAGGAGAATCCTCTCAGGTGAGCATTGGATGGTACATTCAACTCTGGGAATAACATTAACTCCTTTAGAGTCAGCATAATACTGTCTTTAGCAGACCAATAGGAGCTTCTCTCCCAGTGCCAGAGACCTGTCTTGCTTAGGTTCTTTATCTTGATAACAGTGTCTAATATGGACTCAGTACTGTGAAGCAGGCCTTATATCCATCTAGACTGTGGTTGGTTACTCCAGACTATTCACACCACTGTAGCAATGGGCACACTGTGCCAAGTCAGTTGCTTTTGTAGATTCTTATGTTCCAAAATGGGTAAGGCTGTTGGTTACATTCCAATGCCAGTGATTGTAGTATGATCAAAGCTAGTCAGCAGACATGTAGCTTCCAGGTCTGCCTGCCTCTGACTCCCGAGTGCTGGAATTACAGCTGTGAGCCACCATTCCCAGAATGTTTAAACTTTTTGAATACTATATTTGCTTACATTGAATAAAGCTTCTCTTTTAGATTGCCACATGACTCTCAAGAGATGTGTCCCTGAAAAAAACAAGAGTTTCTGGAGTGTCATCTAAAGTGACAAAGTTGGGGGCTGGAGAGATGGCCTAGCAGTTAAGAGTACTGCCTGCTCTTGCAGAGGACCTGGGTTCAATCCCCAGCACCCACATGGTGACTGAGAACTGTCTTTAACTCCAGTTCCAGGGGAATCTGACACCCTGACAACCTCTTCTGACGTCCACAGCATTGCATGACAGGGGTGCACAAACCTACATGCAGACAGTACATTCATACATATAAAAAATAAAATTAAAAAAATAAAGTGACAAAGTTGTTCCTAGTAGAATTGTAGGTATTCGATAATAATGGAGATCTCTGAGGTAATGATAAAGATGGCTTTTAATGTTACTTCATTTATACAGAGAAGGAACCGAGTATCCAGGTTCTTTTGAAAACACTATAGGGTCACAATCACTATATGAAATTGTAGAAAAATTAGATAGCGTGTAGAAGATACAAACTGAATTACATTTTGAACTTTAATTAGTGCTACTAGCAGGGTGTTTGTTTTAATGCATGGTTTCCTTTGATTGAGCCTATCGGTTTCTCCATCTTGTCTTCAGTCCCTTCTAATCTGCTTCTTATATGTGGAGTGATCTGTTCTGTTTGTGCAACTTTCTACTGACTTTTTCAATATTGGATTTGCATTTCTTAGTTCTTTCTCCATTTCGATTTGCATTGTCTTTGCATTTCTCCATATTGAATGCAATTTTCATATCCTGCCTTGTCCTCACTACTTCATTTGCTTATGTTTCCTTGGACTTCAGTAATTTCCCTCCTGTCTTCTGGAAGTTCATTCAGGAGTTTGTTCCCCTTTTATGCTGTGGATTCTTGAACACCTTTAGGATTGTTTTTTGATTTCTGTTTATTGTATTTCTGATAATTGACTATCTTTATGGAAATTGAAATTGAATAGGGATTCTTTTGGGGGATAGGGGATATTGTCTTGTCCTATCATATCATTTTTGTTTTTTATATGGGATCTAGGCATCTGTGTTTAAACTCTTGGTGGTGATTTGTCCTGAGCTCTTAGCACAGGAGTTAGGAATCCCAGTCTCAAGTTTCAAGCCAGATATTTGGGGGTGTTTCAAGTGAACAGAACCATGTCTGGTGGGGCAGGTTCTGGGGACGTGTGCCCTACTATTTCCAGGTTTGGTAAGGGCATAGCAAACCCGTGGGGGCTGTGTGGAATAAATCCAGGAGCAGGCTCACAGCTGGAGCTTCCTGGATGGAAGCTGACATCAGTGAGAGGCCAGGTTCTCCCTGGGGCTGGCACACTCATCTATGTCAGAGGAGTGATTGGGTGAAGAATCAGACATGGGTTGGACTGAGTTGGCTCAGTGGTGTTAGAGCAGGGGAGTGGTGTGGCAAGGTCAGTAGAGAAGAGCGATGTGGTCAGAAAGGTGGAAGTGGGAAGAGGAGGAATGGAGGGGAAACTTTTGGGAGAAGAGTTAGAGTGGTTGAGCCCACTGTGGGACTGGGGAGGAGCAAACGGCTCTTGGGTGGCCCTGAAAATGCACCAGAGTCTAATGACCCATGGGACAGTGTCATGTTCAACTAGAGTGGAATGGGGGAAGATCAGGATTCCACACGGAAGCAAAACTTCACCACCACCACATGAACCTCGGGGTGATATGCCCTGGACATGGAGAAACCGTCCAGGAACACTCACATTCAGGGAACACTCACATTCAGAGAAGAGGGAGACTGGGGCTGGACTGACAGATAGAGGTCCTTGTTAAGGAATTAGAGATGAGTGGGAGGGGCATGGTGTCAGTGGTCAGTGAGATCAGGAGGGGACACCCGTCTGGGTCAGTGGAGTGATTGCAAAGAAACAGAAGGCAGGGTATAGAGCAGTGATGGGGAATGGGAACTGAGGAAACTCAGGATTTAGAAGAAGGATGTAATGTGGGTGGTGTCAGAGAGCAAAGTAGGCAGAAGTGGGCAGAGGTAGGCAGGCTGCAAATGTGCAGGGCCAAAGACAGCTTTGAAAGGAGGTAAAGGCAGGCTAGACTGCTGGGTTTTATTATAACTAGGAAACTCACCAGAGTAGGAATGACCAAATGGAGTGGTGTGATGCAAAATCTGAGGAGGACTGCATAGGATCAGGTCTACATGACCCCCCCATGTCTCAGGGTAGCCCCAGCAACCACTCATAGTGTAATGCAGGATCAGAGGTATGGAGACAGGTAAATAGGTCTATCTAGGGGATGGGAAAACTCACTAGAGACATAGCAACCACATGGAAAGCTATGCTAGGGAATCTGAGGCTGGGTGGACCTTTGAAACTCACAGAGGATTGCCAGGCATGGTGGCACACCCTTTCAATCCCAGCACTTGGGAGGCAGAGTCAGGCGGATCTCAGTGAGTTCAAGGCCAGCCTGGTCTACCGAGTGAGTTCTAGGCCAGATGGGCCTACAGGGAGACCCTGTCTCAAAAAAGTGGGGGATCCAATGGGTGGCATAGCTTAGAAATCTCAGAACTAGGGGAGTATTATAGATTGGAATCTGAGGAGAGGTGGGGAAATAAGCCTTTTCAGGGGAGCTTGGGGTTCAGAACCAGAGGCGAGTATGTTGGGATATACCAGGTGTGCTGGATAGTTTTAGTGTCAGCTTGACACACCTGGGTTGAGGGAGCCTCAATTGGGGAATTGGCTCCATTGGATTGGCCTGTGGCCACATCTGTGGAGTATTGTCTTGATGGCCAAGCAGTGTGGGAGGGCCCAGACCACAATGAGTAGTGCCACCCTGGACAGGTTGTTGTGTATTGTATAAGAAGGTGGACTGGGCATGAGCCAGAGGAGCAAGCCAGTGAACAGCCTTCCTCCATGGCCTGTGCTTCAGCTCCTGCCTCCAGTTTCCTGCCCTGAGTTCCTGCCTTGGGCTCCCTAAGTGATGAACTGTGACCCAGGAGATGTAAGCTGAATAAACCCTTTCCTCCCCAAGTTGGTGTTGGTCAGAGTGTTTTGTCACAGCAATGGAAGACAAACTAGAACAGAAATTGGTACCAGAAGAGTGGGGTATTGCTGTGACAGACCTGACCTTGGTGTTTTGGGGAAGGATTGTGGAGGCGTTTGGAACTTTGGGCTGGGAAGATCGTTGAATGCCTAAAGATTGTTGCTGTGGAGCTTGGAGCAGTTTTGCTGAAGGAGTTGTAGAAGATGGAGGCCTGGCTTGTGAAGTTTCTAGTTTCAAAGGGGAGCAGAGATCATCAGGACTGTGTAATCTGTGGGTTCTGGTCAGCTGGGGCTGNTATACTGAGACTCAAACGTATAACAGTCTGGCCTTGACCTCACAGTGATCAGCCACCCTCTGCCCCTTTCCCTTGGTGGGGTTAACACCTTGGTCTATGCCTTTATAGAGTTGTTCTTTTTTTTAATCATTAGTCTTCATAGGAAAATACATCTTGTAAACTTTACTGCACATGTTTAGTTATATTGGCCTGTGCATTCTTTTTGGGGTGTGGGGAAATCTTTTTGAGACAGGGTCTCCCTGTAGCTCCAGCTGGCCTGGAAGTAACTATGTAGAGCAGCCTGGCCTTGGACCAACAGAGATCTACCTGGCACTGCCTCAGGAGTGCTGGGATTAAAGTCACATACTACTATGTCTTTATTCTGTGGTGGCAACAATGTGCTTATAAAGGGCCTGTAGAGATGGGTCAGTGGCTGAGAGGACTAGCTGCTCTGGCAGAGTTCCTGGACTCAATTCATTCCACCCACGTGGCAGGTAACAACCTTAACTGAAGATCCAGGGTATCCAAAGCCCACTTCTGACATCTCAATGATGTTTTCACTACTGGTTCTTTGTACCTCATTAAAAATATTTGTTGGTCAGATATTGTACACATGTAGTGGTCTACTTTTTTAACCATTTGGAGTAAGGAGCCCTGTTGGGAAAATCCTCTTATTGTTGTTTGTGTAAGTTGCTCAGTGTGTTCTCTTTAGATAAATTTTCAGGAAGAAATGAGGATAAAAGAGGAAGCACTATCAAACAATTTTAGAATATTTTCTCCCGTGGTGTTTCTGGAATTGACTCCTTACATGCAGGCTCCAGGACACACTTTACAGAATGATGTCAGTCTTCTAGCTGTTGAGGGAGAGCACACACAGTCAAGGCACTCTTCATTTAAACTCCTCCTTTATTCTCCTGCCATGTTCTGCTCTGTTCTGCTGGAGATGTTTCTTTTGTGGCTGGGGCACTGGCCTCGCTGCAGAGCTTATTAGGAAAGGGTTAAGTCAGAACCAAGCACAGATCTTGTTAAGTCAAAATCAATGTTTTATATAGGTTTACACTGCTTGATTATAAACATTTGAATTTCTGAAACATACTTATAAATCAGTATTTCTTTACATAGGAAAAATATGTACTATAGATCTTGTATGTTACTAATACAGGAGGGCAGTTGTATTCCTATGTTGAGGGTTAATTTTATTTAATTGAAATTACTTTAAATGAAACTATTTCCCCCCCAAACTACTCTTATCTCCCTTTAATTTTCTCTGAGTACATTTATCATTTGCATGACCCATACTGATTTCTTCCTTTTTATAAGCTCATTGGAGTCTGAGGACTTTAGTGCATGTGNTTTTTTTTTAATGATTAGTCTTCATAGGAAAATCAATGGTGTAAATTTTACTGAACATATTTGGGTATATTGGCCTGTGCATTCTTTTTGGGGAGTGGGGGAATGTTTTTGAGACAGGGTCTCCCTGTAGCTCCAGCTGGCCTGGAAGTAACTATGCAGAGCAGCCTGGCCTTGGACTCACAGAGATCTACCTGCCTCTGCCTCAGGAGTGCTGGGATTAAAGGTGCATACCACTAGGTCTTTATTCTGTGGTGGCAACAATCTGCTCATAAAGGGCCTGGAGAGATGGGTCAGTGGCTGAGAGGACTGGCTGCTCCTGGAGAGTTCCTGGACTCGGTTCACACCACCCACATGGCAAGTAATAAACAAAACTCAAGTTCCAGGGTATCCAAAGCCCTCTTCTCACATCCCTGGGCACTGCACAACATGGCGTCCTCATATACACGCAGGCAATACACTCATTGCCATAAAATTTAGAAAATCCTAAAAATATGCATGAGTATTGGCAACTGATCACTGCTGGGTGAGGAAAGTTGGTCTTTGAGGGAATGGCCTTAGATAGCTTAGCCAGCCTCCCATTGATAGACACACAGACAGACATATGGGGACACAAGCTTGATTCAATAGTCCTTAACAGAGACTTTAAATCTCACAATGAACTGCTGCAGAACTTCAGCCTTTTAAAGAAAAAATTGTCACTTGCCCCTCCCACAGTGATTCCATTTATGCAGGTCAGTAGATCAGTGCTGTTTCCATTAACTGCAGCAGGCATTAGAAGGTGAGGCTGGGGGCCGCCTACCAGTGCTGCTGAAGGAAAGTTTAATTTAGCCTCGGTTTGAGAGGATGAAAACTTGTTACATTTCCTTGTTTAGGGAAGCAAGTGAGGCAGCTACTTTCCCATGAACATAGTAGAAATTCTGGATCTTGTTTGCAGGAAAGGCCACTGGAAGGCAGGAAAGCAGAAACATATCACGGTTTCCATGTGGAGCTTTTTCATCTTGCATATCTACTGTCACAGCAGACAGTGAGAATGGCCTGTTGTCTCTTCTGAGGTGCTTCTTGTTATGTTGGCAAGTGAAGTGGATTTTCAGTGAACTGAAAGGAAGGTTCTCAAAAAACAGAGAAGACTGGTTATAGAAGATCACTTGGAAAGGAAAGTCACTGCAGGAGAAGAGAGATGACTTCTTTTCAGGTAAATTCATCCGAGGGCATGTTCCAGGTACCCTTTCTTTCTCAAAATATTTCTTATTTCACACTTGTAACCTTTTCTGGTCCAGGACTTGCTGCATAGAGGAGGCCTTCTGCATCTCACAGAGATCACTATGCCTCTGTCTTCTAATCCTGGGATTAAAAGCCTGCAGCATGATGCCCTGCACACATTAACTCTTTACCTATGTATCACCTGTGTAGAATACCTGCCTCTCAATTCTGTGCTCCAGACTAATCCAATGAATGCATGGCCTGCCCTCTCAAAAGTGTTTCTGCTGTGGTAGGTGAAAACAGAATCCTGCCAATCTTCAATTCCTAAGGAAGATGGACTTGGTTCCTCATAAATTACTGCATTGTAGCTTAAATTGTACAGAAAATTGATCTTTTCATTGTACTTTATTTGGATATTCTACTGCTTTGCTTATCATTTTACTTCCAGCAACATCACAAGCAGGATGGTTTGGCTGCTGGGTTTCTTGAGATCGGTATCCATTAGTCTTATGGGAGGTCACTCCCTTAGTTGTAAGGCTTTTGATCTCATCCCAAGCTCAGAGTTGATCACCTTTGGTTTACTAGGAGTAAATTTGCTTCTGGTAAGTTACAAAATGAAACATACAAATCATGACATTTAATGCAGAATCTCTCCTTTCATTACTGTTCTTTTTTCCCTTCCTTTGAAGACAGAAACCTTTGATATTTGTTTGCTAAACCCACCGCTTTACTGCCGGAGATTCAGAAGCTGGCCTCTTTTGTCTGTTGGCATTTCTATTTCACACTCAATTCTCAATGATGTTATCATTACTGGATCTTTGTACCTCAATAAAAATATTTGTTGACCAGATATTGTACACATGTAGTCGTCTACTTTTTGAGACATTTGCAATAAGGAGCCCTGCTGGGAAAATCCTCTTATTGTTGTTTGCATAAGTTGCTCAGTATATTCCTTTTAGATAAATTTTTGGGAAGAAATGAGGATAAAAGAGGAAGCACTATCAAATAATTTTAGAATATTTTCTCCCCTGATGTTTCTGTAATTGACTCATTACATGCAGGCTCCAGGACACACTTTACAGGATGATGGCAGTCTTCTTGCTGTTGAGGGAGAGCACACACAGTCAAGGCACTCTTCATTTAAACTCCTTTATTCTCCTGCCATGTTCTGCTCTGTTCTGCTGGAGAATGTTTCTTTTGTGGCTGGGGCACTGGCCTCACTGCAGAGCTTGTTAGGAAAGGGTTAGGTCAGAACCAACCACAGATCTTGTTAAGTCAAAATCAATGCTTTATCTAGGTTTACAGTACCTAGTTATAGCCATTTGAATTTCTGAAACATACTTATAAATCAATGTTTCTTTACATAGGAAAAATATGTACTATAGATCTTGTATGTTACAAATACAGGTGGGCAATGGTATTCCTATGTTGAGGGTTAATTTTATATAATTGAAATTACTTTACAGGAAACTGTTTTTCCACCAAGGACTCTTGTCTCCCTTTAATTTTCTCTGAGTACATTTGCCATTTGCATGACCCGTACTGATTTCTTCCTTTTCATAAGCTCATTGGACTCTGAGGACTTTAGTGCATGTGGATAGCACACAATAGCACATTGGACTTAGTAGCTGGCCAGCTTGCTCTTCAGTGTAGATCCTGCTTAAAGGAGCTTCTTTCTCTTAGTGTTTGCAAGACTCTGAGTGCTTTGAAATCAGTCTTTAAAATGAAAATGTTGCAGGGCCTTGTGGTGCACACCTTTAATACCAGTACTCAGAAAGCAGAAGCAAGCCCATAACTGTGAGTTCAAGGTCAAGTTGGATTACATAGGTAGCTCCAGGCCAGCTCTGGCAACCAGTATCTTCAAAAAACAAAAACAACAAAAATGAGCAAGTTATAAATTACAGAGGAAGAGCAATCTAAATAACTAAACAAGTTCCCTGAGTATTTCCATCCTGAGACAGTGTGGATGTTGGTTCGACAATTGCAATAAGCTGATCTGGAAGGAAATGAGTAAAACTGTTTGCGTCTTTGTATGTGTTTCTCAGTTGATGTAATAAAGCTCATTTTCATTAAAAATGTACCAGGAAAAATAACATTCTTTGAGAAATTCTGCTTGTTCATCTAGTCTTCATAACTTCTTTACTAATTTTCTCTTTTTTCCTAGTATAGTACCCTGTTCAAAGTCACATGGTCAAATGATCATTTTTCATTCTAGGATCCATTGAATTTTAAGGATGTATCCATTGACTTCTCCCAGGAGGAGTGGAAATGCCTAGACTCTGCTCAGAGGGCTTTGTACAGGGAGACGATGTTGGAGAATTACAATAATCTGGTGTCTATAGGTAAGGATATTTGTACAGAGAGACAATGTTGGAGAATTACCATAATCTGGTGCCCATAGGTAAGGATATCTATCTTACAGATCTTTTTTTGTTTACTATTCTCCTTCATTTGACAGAGAACAGTCTATTTTGTTCACATGGCAATTTCTCTGAATACGTCTTAACTTCTTTAAAAATTAGTGTTTTTGGAATATCTGGACATTGAGAAGAACATTTTCTCATTTTTTCATTTCTTTCCATTTCCACTTGTTAGAGGAATTATTTTGGGTGTTAATTTCAGTCACCCATTGATACATGATACTGTAGCCAGAATTACAAAGTTCCATTTCCATAGGTACATTTTCAATCAGTGACAGAACTCAGTATATGAAAATGGAAAAATTCTTATGTATTCTAATTATTCTGGTGGACAATAAAAATTGGGAAATTATTTGGGGAATCATCTCTTCTTTTCTATATTATCAATCAGCAGAGTACTGTTTGAAATCTATTACTTTCTATGTAATCCAGCAAGAGTCACATGCCTCTTTCCCATTCACAGGTCTTGCTAGGTGTAAGCCTGTTCTGGTCTCCTGTCTGGAACAAAGCAAAGAGCCCTGGAATGTGAAGAGAGTGGAGAGTTTAGTCAGCCAGGAAGGTTTGAGAGGATGAAAAAGGGGCCCAGGTGAGGGTTCCTAAGTAAAGAAGGGTGAAGTCCTGAAAATATTTATGCCATGGTCTGTTTCAGTAGATATTATAGCAATTTCTTTATTATGTGTCTTGTAGTAAATGTCAAATGAGTATATTTTATCCTACGTGAACTGTGGGAAAATTACTAGTAGTTAAATACCACTTTATTTAATCATTTATTTAATCAATATCTCCTATGTCTTTTTTCTTGCAAATGTTAGAGTTTTAATAGATGAAATATAATAATTTGTGAAATGTGTAAATATTGCATTTTTAAATTTTGTTTCAATTTGAAAATATCTGTGACCTTCTGACTGCTGGCAATTTTTCTTTGCTTTTGGATAATTTATGCATTTCTGCTAAAGTGACAGTATGACTATGTGGAGAATCAACTAATATATTTACATAGCATAAAATTCTGTATTGTCTTCCCATCTTTGAATAGGAATGTGTTAAATATGTGTGTGTTTCACATTGCATTAGTACATTCCTCTGTTTTCTACCTATTGTTGATGTCTACATTCCAGTTTCTTCAGAAAAGAGATGGTGAAACCTTGATCTTTCATAATACCTGAGATCTATTCTATTGCCCAAGACATTGTATGTTACTAAACGTTGTCTTTGAGTTTGGGAAGTTGCAAATCTCTGTTGTGTCCATGAGAGTCAGTCTAGATTTATTTGGGAAACATCCTTTCTTATTCTGCTCATATGCTTATTTCTTAATCTTTGTGGCTTCATTATTCATCACAGACAGGATATAGTTTACACAGGCATGCTTAGCAGGCTGGATGTTGTTCAGGCACAACCCTCTCTGTATAATTCTTCTCAGCCATGAGATTGGATTTCCTTTTTTCAATGGATATTGTTAATTTATTTTTTTTCTGAATTTCATACAATTCATCTTAATCATATTTAGAACTCCCCTGTCTGCACCAAACTCATATGTTAAGGATTTTCAAGTCATTTGTGTATCCAGATGACTGTTGGAGCCTATTCATCCTGTCTAGCATCACTCCCTTGAAGATCAGCTCCCCCTCACCTAGAAGTGATCAGCTGCTGACAGTCCTTCAGCAAACATTTGGGCCTCCTGTTCATGTCCCCAGTTCTGTTCTGAGTTTGATCTGCTTCAGCAGGCATGGGTTTTGTGCATGCTGTCATCATTGATGTAAATTCTTATGAACAATTCCCCCAATCCTAAAATACTTTGATTCCTTATGGTCAAACGCCATCCCTGAAGCTTATACAATCTTTCTGCTCCCTCTTCTGCCTTGATCCTCCTGGGGTCTGGGCAGGGGAGTTTTAATGTAGAAGTCCTATCCAGGGACACAAACTCTACAAGCTTTCATTTTCCAAGTATAGCCAATCTGGTCTTCTGTGCTCTTTGTCCTCTGTTGTATGAGGAAGCTTTCCTGATGAGAGTTGAGAAATGCATTATTATTATTATTATTTAATTTTATTTACTTTTGTATGTATATGAATGTACTGTCTGCATATAGGTTTCTGGACCCATGTCATGCAGTGCCCCAGAGGTCAGAAGAGGGTCTTGGATTGCCCTGGAACTGGAGTTGTCCTGGAACTGGAGTTCTCCTGGAACTGGAGTCACAGATGGTTCTTAGCTACCATGTGTGTGCTGGGGATCAAACCCAGGTCCTCTGCAAGAGCAGTCAGTGCTCTTAACTGCTAGGCTATCTCTCCAGCCCGAGAAATGCATTATTATTTTTCCTAGCCCTCATTCCACTAAGTTCCTTGAGTCTTAAGTATAAAAACTCTATTGTATATCTGTCACTTAGGGTTTTGCATCTCACATATAATTATTCTCTATGTGTGAGCAGTTGTTGAAGCCTGTACTGCCATCTATCTCTTGCAAAAGCAGCTTCTTTGATGAGTGGTGGCTGATGTACTTTTCTGTAAATATAAAAATCCATTTTTATCATAAAGTAAGAAAGAATGTTAGCACAGTAATTTAACAGACGTAGGGTCTTCTCTAGAGTCTATGACCCCTCCAGCCATGTGTATTTGGCTAGGTTTACAGTGCCATACATGTGTTCCTTCCCATTGCACAAGCTTTAAGTGCAATTAGACAGCTGTTGATTACTGGGCACCACTATAGCTGGCTGGGCCAATCATTGTTGTGGTTATTATGCTTTCCAGCTATGACTNAAGGAGGTGAGGCAGCTACTTTCCCATGAACATAGTAGAAATTCTGGATCTTGTTTGCAGGAAAGGCCACTGGAAGGCAGGAAAGCAGAAACTTGTATCACGGTTTCCATGTGGAGCTTTTTCATGTTGCATGTCTACTGTCACAGCAGACAGTGAGAATGGCCTGCTGTCTCTTCTGAGGTGCTTCTTGTTATGTCGGCAGGTGAAGTGGATTTTCAGTGAACTGAAAGGAAGGTTCTCAAAAACAGAATGGTTGTAGAAGATCGCTTGGAAAGGATAGTCACTGCAGGAGAAGAGATGACTTCTTTTCAGGTAAATTCATCCAAGAGCATGGACAAGGTACCCTTTCTTTCTCAAAATATTTCTTATTTCACACTTGTAACCTTTTCTGGTCCAGGACTTGCTACATAGAGGAGGCTTTCTGCATCTCACAGAGATCAGCATGCCTCTGCCTTCTAATCCTGGGATTAAAAGCCTGCACCATGATGCCCTGTCCACATTAACTCTTTACCTATGTATCACCTATGTAGCGTACCCTCCTCTCAATTCTGTGCTCCAGACTAATCCAATGAATGCATGGCCTGCCCTCTCAAAAGTGTTTCTGATGTGGTAGGTGAAAAAGGAATCCTGCCAGTCTTCAATTCCTAAGGGAGATGGAGTTGGGTCCTCATACTCCACTGCATTGTAGGTTAAATTGTACAGAAAACTGATCTTTTCATCGTACTTTATTCGGATATTCTACTGCTTTGCTTATCAATTTAATTCCAGCAACATCACAAGCAGGATGGTTTGGCTGCTGGGTTTCTTGAGATCTGTATCCATTAGTCTCATGGGAGGTCACTCCCTTAGTTGAAGGGCTTTTGATCTCATCCCAAGCTCAGAGTTGATCACCTTTGGTTTACTAGGAGTAAATTTTCTTCTGGTAAGTTACAGAATGAAGCATGCAAATCATGACATTTAATGCAGAATCTCTCCTTTCATTACTGTTCTTTTTTCCCTTCCTTTGAAGACAGAAACCTTTGATATTTGTTTCCTAAATACTCAGCTTTACAGCTGGAGATTCTGAAGCTGGCCTCTTTTGTCTGTTGGCACTTCTATTTCATAATCAATTCTCAATGATGTCTTTATTACTGGATCTTTGTACCTCAATAAAAATATTTGTTGATCAGATATTGTACACATGTAGTGGTCTACTTTTTTAACCATTTGGAGTAAGGAGCCCTGTTGGGAAAATCCTCTTATTGTTGTTTGCATAAGTTGCTCAGTGTGTTCCTTTTAGATAAATTTTTGGGAAGAAATGAGGACAAAAGAGGAAGCACTATCAAATAATTTTAGAATATTTTCTCCCCTGATATTTCTGTGATTACATGATGTTTCTGTGATTACATGCAGGCTCCAGGACACACTTTACGGGATGATGTCAGTGTTCTTGCTGTTGAGGGAGAGCACACACAGTCAAGGCACTCTTCATTTAAACTCCTCCTTTATTCTCCTGCCATGTTCTGCTCTGTTCTGCTGGAGAATGTTTCTTTTGTGGCTGGGGCACTGGCCTCACTGCAGAGCTTGTGAGGAAAGGGTTAAGTCAGAACCAACCACAGATCTTGTTAAGTCAAAATCAGTGCTTCATCTAGGTTTATGATACCTAGTTATAGCCATTTGAATTTCTGAAACATACTTATAAATCAATGTTTCTTTACATAGGAAAAATATGTACTATAGATCTTGTATGTTACAAATACAGGTGGGCAATGGTATTCCTATGTTGAGGGTTAATTTTATATAATTGAAATTACTTTACAGGAAACTGTTTTTCCACCAAGGACTATTGTCTCCCTTTAATTTTCTCTGAGTACATTTGCCATTTGCATGACCCATACAGATTTCTTCCTTTTCATAAGCTCATTGGACTCTGAGGACTTTAGTGCATGTGGATAGCACACAATAGCACATTTGACTTAGTAGCTGGCCAGCTTGCCATTCAGTGTAGATCCTGCTTAAAGGAGCTTCTTTCTCTTAGTGTTTGCAAGACTCTGAGTGCTTTGAAGTCAGTCTTTAAAATGAAAAAGTTGCAGGGCCTTGTGGAGCACACCTTTAATACCAATACTCAGGAAGCAGAAGTAAGCCCATAGCTGTGAGTTCAAGGTCAAGTTGGATTACATAGGGAGTTCCAGGCCAGCTCTGGCAACCAGTATCTTCAAAAAACAAAAACAACAAAAATGAGCAAGTTATAAATTACAGAGGAAGAGCAATCTACATAACTAAACAAGTTCCCTGAGTATTTCCATCCTAAGACAGTGTGGATGTTGGTTAGACAATTGCAATAAGCTGATCTGGAAGGAAATGAGTGAAATTGTTTCCATCTTTGTATGTGTTTCTCACTTGATGTAATAAAGCTCATTTTCATTAAAAATGTACCAGGAAAAATAACATTCTTCGAGCAATTCTGTTTGTTCATCTAGTCTTCATAACTTCTTTACTAATTTTCTCTTTTTTCCTAGTGTAGTACCCTGTTCAAAGTCACATGGTCAAATGATCATTTTTCATCCTAGGATCCACTGACTTTTAAGGAGGTATCTATTGACTTCTCCCAGGAGGAGTGGAAATGCCTAGACTCTGCTCAGAGGGCTTTGTACAGGGAGACGATGTTGGAGAACTACAATAATCTGGTGTCTATAGGTAAGGATGTTTATCTTACAGATCTTTTTTGTTTACTATTCTGCTTCTTTTGACAGAGAACAGTCTACTTTGTTCACATGGCAGTTTCTCTGAATAGGTCTTAACTTCTTTAAAAATTAGTGTTTTTGGAATATCTGGATATTGAGAAGAACATTTTCTCATTTTTTCATTTCTTTCCATTTCCACTTTTTAGAGGAATTATTTGGGGTATTAATTTCAGTCACCCATTGATACATAATACAGGCCAGAATCACAAATTTCCATTTCCATAGGTACGTTTTCAATCAGTGACAGAACTCAGTATATGAAAATAGAAAAATTCTTATGTATTCTAATTATTCTGGTGGACAATAAAAATTGGGAAATTATTTGGGGAATCATCTCTTCTTTTATATATTATCAATCAGCAGAGTACTGTTTGAAATCTATTACTTTCTGTGTAATCCAGCAAGAGTCACATGCCTCTTTCTCATTCACAGGTCTTGCTAGGTGTAAGCCTGTTCTGGTCTCCTGTCTGGAGCAAAGCAAAGAGCCCTGGAATGTGAAGAGAGTGGAGAGTTTAGTCCACCAGGTAGGTTTGAGAGGATGAAAGAGGGGCCCAGGTGAGAGTTCCTAAGTAAAGAAGGGTGAGGTCCTGAAAATATATATGCCGTGGTCTGTTTCAGTAGATATTATAGCAATTTCTTTATTATGTGTCTTGTAGTAAATGTCAAATTAGTATATTTTATCCTATGTGAATTATGGGAAAATTAATAATATTCATATACCACTTTATTTAATAATTTATTTAATCAATATCTCCTATGTCTTTTTTCTTGCAAATGTTAGAGTTTTAATAGATGAAATATAATATTTTGTGAAATGTGTAAATATTGCATTTTTAAATGTTTCAACTTGAAAATATTGTTTACACAGGCATGGTTAGCAGGCTGGATCTTGTTCAGGCCCAACCCTCTCCATATAATTCTTCTCAGCCATGAGATTGGATTTCCTTTTTTCAATGGATATTGTTAATTGATTTTTTTTTCTGAATTTCATACAATTCATCTTAATCATATTTAGAACTCCCCTGTCTGCACCAAACTTATATGTTAAGGATTTTCAAGTCGTTTGTCTATCCAGATGACTGTTGGAGCCTATTCATCCTGTCTAGCATCACTCCCTTGAAGAAGATCAGCTCCCCCTCACCTAGCAGTGATCAGCTGCTGATAGTCCTTCAGCAAACGTTTGGGCCTCCTGTTCATGTCCCCAGTTCTGTTCTGGGTTTGATCTGCTTCAGCAGGCATGGGTTTTGTGCATGCTGTCGTCATTGCTGTAAATTCTTATGACCAAATTCCCCCAATCCTATAATACTCTGATTCCTTATGGTCAAACACCATCCCTGAGGCTTATACAATCTTTCTGCTCCCTCTTCTGCCTTGATCCCCCTGTGGTCTGGGCAGGGGAGTTTTAATGTAGAAGTGCTATCCAGGGACACAAATGCTGCAATCTTTCATTTTCCAAGTTTAGCCAATCTGGTCTTCTGTGTTCTTTGTCCTCTGTTTTATGAGGAAGCTTACCTGATTAGAGTTGAGAAATGCATTATTATTATTATTATTATTATTATTATTATTTAATTGTATTTACTTTTGTATGTATATGAATGTACTGTCCACATATAGGTTTCTGGACCCATGTCATGCAGTGCCCCAGAGGTCAGAAGAGGGTCTTGGATTCCCCTGGAACTGGAGTTCTCCTGGAACTGGAGTCACAGATGGTTCTTAGCTGCCATGTGGGTGCTGGGGATCGAACCCGGGTCCTCTGCAAAAGCAGTCAGTGCTCTTAACTGCTAGGCTATCTCTCCAGCCTGAGAAATGCATTATTATTTTTCCTAGCCCCTCATTCCACTAAGTTCCTTGAGTCTTAAGTATAAAAACTCTATTGTATATTTGTCACTTAGGGTTTGGCATCTCACATATAATTATTCTCTATGTGTGAGCAGTTGTTGAAGTCTGTACTGCCATCTATCTCTTGCAAAAGCAGCTTCTTTGATGAGTGGTGGCTGATGTACTTTTCTGTAAATATAAAAATCCATTTTTATCATAAAGTAAGAAAGAATGTTAGCACAGTAATTTAACAGAGGTAGGGTCTTCTCTAGAGTCTATGACCCCTCCAGCCATGTGTATTTGGCTAGGTTTACAGTGCCATACATGTGTTCCTTCCCATTGCACAAGCTTTAAGTGCAATTAGACAGCTGTTAATTACTGGGCACCACTATAGCTGGCTGGGCCAATCATTGTTGTGGTTATTATGCTTTCCAGCTATGACTGGACAATTGAATGGTTGTCACCCTTCACAGCTTGCATAGTATCCTCCAAAAATATGAGTTGTCTTCAGAAAATAGAACTTCCAATTCAGTTTCATCTCTGTTGCTCCAAGTCCTGTGTCTGAAGTATGTCCTTTCTTCAGCTCCAGGGTTTTCCCTTCATGTTCTTGGGGGTGATCATGTGCTGGTACAATTGCCTCTTTCTTTTTGGAGTCTCTTGAACTACCCTTTCCTTTGACTGAAAGAGAGGTTTTTCCTGTCTGGCTCTGTGCTTATTATATTGCCATCAGCTAAACACATGCCCTCATGCTGAGATACTGCATATTTATTTTTCAATATGCTCTTCCACAGTTCCAGGCAGCTTTCCATCTCATCCTTAAATGTATACTACATGATTCACCATGCCCTAAGTTCTTTGATTTAATTTTAGATAGTGTTCCTGATTTGAGCCTTTGGACAGCTGCTTATCTGAATAACAGGATAAGAACATGGCAGTTTGGAGCATTGCCATGGAGTTATCTTCATCACATTTTCTCCATTAGAAGAACAGTTTTCAGACCCCTAAGGTACATTGAATGAGGTTCCAAGATTTTGGACATTTTGTCCCCAGTTGTGCTCCCTGTTGGAGAGTTCTTAGAATGTGTTGGAGGAAACATGACACTGGGGGTGGCTTAGAGAGTTCTTAAGATTTGCTGGATTTCCAGTCCCCCTCAGCTTTCTGTGCCTGCTTGAAAAATGTAAGCACTTAGCTTTCAACCCATGGCCTGGACTCCTCACCAGGCCTCCTTACCATGACAGACTCTAATCCCTCTCAAACCTGCAACCATAAGCTCAAATAAACTCTTATTCCTTTAAGTTCCCTTAGCAGAGTGTACTGTCACAGCAACAGAAAATAAAAGACCCATTATTTTGCCTACTATATGATTGAGAACGTATCAATATGCTACTTTACATATAGAGCTTTCCTTGATGATCAGAGTGTTTTCCAGCCCAACAAGCCATAAGTGTGGACACACACAGTACCATTCCATCAAGCAGTGGAAGTGATCCTCATGAGGAGTGACAAACAGGTTCTGAAATTATATGAAAGTTGCATGAAGACATGATAAGCACTTATCTGATTACTGCTTCTGACTTAGTGAGGGCACAATTCCCAATATGTCTCTTTGTTCTTATGAGCTAAGGTTATGATATTCAAAATATGTAGCGTTTTTGAAGTTATGGTTGTCCTATCTTCAGAATTCACTCTGTGTAATACTATTTGCTAAGGTGTGAAAAGGTTGTTGATTTGTGATTCTGGTACTTGCAGTGTAGTAGGCTGGTCTGGGTATTAGGCATGTCTGTGGTAAGCAGATCAGGAGGGTGTAAGGGAAACACAGAAGTGGGGACAACCTGTGGAAGTTCTAACAACTGAATGTCTAGAATTGCCAGTGTGCTTACTGAGAACCAGCAGGCTGTGGTTGTACCTTGAATACGAGCATAGTCCAGAGATCATATGCAGAAAGAGGATGAATCTGCCCGTGTTCCACCTAGAAGAGGGAACAAGTGCAGAGACAGAGTAGAGCTCTTGAGTCTATAAGTAATCATGAAGCTGAAGCCGTGGGTGGGATCTGATTTGCCAGGGTAGTTGGCAGGTCTATGGCATGCAGATGATGCCACAGGCAAGGTAGGAGTGAGGTCAGCCTTTGGAGGATCTTACAAAGCAAGATGGAGATTTGAGCTTGTCTGAGGGCAGGGGATCCTGCTGTGATGGGTGGGTGTGAGTGAGAGGGCAGTTCAGGGATCTAGAGTGGAAAGAGCAGGACTGGGCCTGGGCCCAATGGTACAGGGGGACCTGGTGCACATTGAGAATGGAGCTGCTCAGGCTTCAGGTGAATCAGGACACACTGGGCAGGATCTGATGTACCAGGGTACTAGGCAGGTCTGTGTCAGGAGGATCAGGGGCCATGGACAAAGGGGGTGAGGACAGGCTATGGAGAATATTCTGATCACTTTCTCTTTCTGTCATGAAAGCACTGAATAAAACAATCTTGTGGAAGTGAGGGTTTATTTGGCTTACAAACATAGTCCATCCCAAAGAGAAGCCAAGCAGAAACTCATGGGAGGCACCTGGATCACAGACCATGGAGGATAGTTGCTTCCTGGCTTGTTCTTCACATGTGAAGATTTGAACAATCAAATTCTTTTATATTCTTAATTGCTTTAAACTATAAAATGTGGATCTTCAGTGCTGTCCATGCTACCAGGGAACTCTTTCGTATTTGTAGGTTTCTTTGATTGGAAAAGCCTGCACCAGACACACAAAGAAATTCAAACACTTTCAATTCTTCATTCATAGAACCAGTCTTGCTACCACAATCTGTACTCGTAAGGGTTTTTAAAGAAGGAGAACTGATGAAGTGAACACTGTATATTTATTCATACCACAACAAAAAACAGAGAGGAGAGAGACGAGAGAGACGAGAGAGACGAGAGGAAGAGAGAGAGAGAGAGACTTTTACTTTTATACAGGTTGCTATCAGAAGCTAATGCTCACATTTTGGGTGGTCCTTCCAGCTTTAAATGATCCAATGAAGATTCTCCTATGTGGGTGGTCTAGTTTGTCTTTCAATTGCTGTGACACAACACTTTGACCAATTCCAACTTTGGGAGGAAAAGGTTTGTCTTATATCTCCCAGGTCACACTTCATCACTTAAGGAGCCCAATGTAGGAAATCAGGGCAGGAACCTGGAGACACAGCTGAAGCACAGGCCATGGAAGAATGCTTCTTACTGGCTACTTTCCCTCCCTGCTCCTTACTCAACCTGCTTTTTATTTTTTTAGTCTGTTTTTTATCTTTTTGAGAAAAGGTTTCTCTATAGCCACAGCTAGCCTAAAACTCACTAGAAAAGGATGGCTTTACTCACCAGATCCCCTTGCCTCTGCTTCATGTGCTGGATTACAGGCATGTGCCACCATTCCCAGCTTCATTCCTGCTTTTCTTCTACAATATACAAAACCTGCTTAGGGGTTGCCACCACTCACAATGGGCTGGACCCTTCCATATCACTCAACATCAAGACAATACTCCAATGTGGCAACAGACCAATCCCATCAAGTCAGTTTACCAATTTTGAGGCTCCCTCGAGCAAGGTGTGTCAAGTTGACATTTTAACACTATACAGCACAAGAAGAGTTTGGCAGCTTAAACAGACCCTAACATATGAAGAAATCGAGAATGTAGTAAGAAACCTCCCAAAACTAAAAAAAAAAAAAAAAAAAAAAAAAAAAAAAAAAAAAAAAAAAAAAAAAAAAAAAAAAAAAGACTACAACCATTATTATTGAAAATGTTTAGAAGGATACAACAGAGGGAATTCTCCCAAATTCCCTTCTATGAAGCCCGCATCACTCTATACACCAAAACCAGGCAAAGAGATTCCAACCACGAAAGGAGAATTAAGACCCATCTCCCTAATGAACACAGATGCCAAATTCTAAACAATACTGGCAAAACCACATACAGACCACATCAAGAAGATCATCCATCATGACCAAGTTGGATTCACCACAGAGTGCAGGGATGGTTCAACATACAAAAATCAATAAACATTCACAAACACATAAACGGAATCAAAGACAAAACCACCCCATCATCTCAATTGATGCTGAAAAAGCCTTTGACAAAATCCAGCACCCCTTCATGCTTAAAGTCCTAGAAGGAATTGGATTGGAGGGATTCACTCCTCAATATTCAAAAGCCATATACAGGAAAACCCCCAGCCAATATCATCCTAAATGGGGGGAAATGACAGAAACAATGCCTTTTAAGGTAGGAACTTGGCAAGTGCCCCCTGTCACCACTCCTCTTCAATACAGTACTTGAACACTTGCTAGAGCAATAAGGCAAGAAAAGAAAAAAAAAAAAAATAATTGAAGAGGAAGTCAAGCTATCCCTATTTGCTGATGATATGATTGTTTACTTAAGGGATGCTAAAAACTCCACCAGAAAACTAGAAATGATTAACAGCTTCAGCAAAGTGGCGGATACAAATTAACCTTAAAAAAATCAATGGCCTTTCTTACACCAAGAACAAACAACTGAGAAAGAATACAAGATACCTTCCCACTCACATATCCTCAAAAACAATAAAATACCTAGGAACAAACCTAACCAAAACACACAAGGATCCACAACAAAAATTTTAACCTTAAAAAAGAAATTGAAGATAGACCTCAGAAGATGGAAAAGCCTCCCAGCTCATGGATGGGAAAATTAACAGTGGAAAAAAATGGCCATACTGAAAAACTTGTATAGATTTAACCAATTCCAATCAAAATCCCAAGGAGTTTTTAACAGTTGAAAAAAAAGTCCTTAAATTCATTTGAAAAACAAAAGACTCGAATAGCCAAACAACACGCTGATGAAAAGAGCTACACAGGGGGGGGGGCTCCTTACCAGACATCAAACTATACTACAGGGCTATAGTCATAAACAACAGCCTGTACGGGCACAAAAACAGACCTGTTTGTTACCAATGGAACAAAACTGAATATCCAAATCTGAGCACATTACAATTTCAGCCATCTTATATTTGACAACGGGGCCAAGAAGCCACAATGGAGAAAAGACAGCAACCAGCAAGTGTGTGTGTTGGCAAAAACGGGTCACCACTGTAGAAGCAAAGAAATTAAACCCTACCTCTGCCAGACAAAAGTTCAAACCCAGTGGATCAAAGACCTCCACGAAAACCCCAAACTCTGAGAGGTGATAGAAGAAAAAGTTGGCAGCAGGCTACAAGACACATGGCATAGAAAGACTTCCTAAATCAGGTAGCAGCCTGCGCAAGAATTAAGGTCGACAATTGACAAATGGGACCTCATTAAACTCCAAAAGCTTCTTTACATCAAAAAAAACAAGGTAAAGAAGTGAAGAGAAATCCCACAAGTGAGGGGGGAAAGAGAGAGGAGGAAACCTTCACTGAATACATCTGACAAAGCATTGATTTCCAGGAAAATTATAAACTACTCAAAAAACAAAAAGAAGGAAAAAAACAAATGACCCACTCCAATGATGGAGCAAAGAGCTGAGCGAGGAAGAGACTTCACAAGTGAGGGAAATTGAAGTTCTGAGAAAACACCTTAAGAAGTGTTCAATATCACTAATCATTAAGGAAATGCAAATCAAAACCACTTTAAGATATCATCTTACTCCAATAAGACTGGCTAGGATCAAGAAAACAAATGATACCAAGTGCTGGAGAGGTTGTGGGGAAAGGGGAACACTCATCCACTGCTGGTGGGAATGTAAACTCATACAGCCACTATGGAAATCAGTGTGGAGAACCCTTGGAAGACTTGGAATGAACTTGCCACCCGACCCAGCCATACCATTCCTGGGCATGTGCCCTCAAGACTCACCCCACCACAGAGATACATGCACGGCCATGTTTATTTCAGCTCTCTTCACAATAGCACGGAGCTGGAACCAACGCAAATGCTCCTCAACTGATGAGTGGATAGAGAAAATGTGGTACATCTACACAATGGAGTTCTATGCAACAGTAAGGAAAGACGACATCACAAGCTTTGCAGGAAAATGGCTGGAGCTAGAGGACATCATGCTGAATGAAGTAACACAGTCCCAGAAAAACAAATGATGAATGGTATCCCTCACCTGTGGATGCTAGTGCCAATTACCTAGTTGTAAGTATTTCTTGGGTAGGGCCCCCTGAGCTTTTGTCCAAAGCAGTTGGGCGTAATGCATGTTGGAAACAACAACAACAACAACAGAAAGGGCTGAATCAAAGAACTGACTGAAACAGTGAACTTATGCTCAAAACAGTCAACTTCTTCATGGAGAATATTGAGAAAGACTGAGAAAGAGATGAAAAGCATGTTTGACAGAATGCATGAGCTCTGGCGGGGTGGGGGAATGGGCAGGAACATGGGTCTAGATTTGTTTAAAAAATAAAAATAAATTTATGTGAAAAAAAAAGCTATATAGCATAGTAGTCCAACACTGAGCCACCTCTCTAGCACTGTACTGATGAATTTTATCTCTTCTGCCTAGAGTTGTTTACAGTTTGTTTTATGATATATAGAATTTGGTATTCCAGTTTCCTTGCATGTGGGTAGCATGATAGCCATCATTGGTTCCAAACTTTAGGATGTCACTGTTAGTAACTGTGTTTCTTGGACAGAAGAGATACTAAAATATTGCTCTTATCACAGAATGCTAGAATATGTCTTCTAATTTTACATCCTTTCTTTAAAAATATTTTTAGGTATTTTTATTACTATGTGTATGACTATTGCATACTTGGATATGAGTGCACATGTGTAATACAGTGCCTACAAAAGACAGAAGAGAGCATCAGATACACTGGAACAGGAGATACAAAGAGTGGTTACCCATCATGTGGGTGCTAGGATCTGAACCCACATCCTATGCATGATCATTGTTCTTAACTTCTGATCCATCTTTCTAGCCTTTTTTCCCTTCCTTGTCATTTTTCATATTGGCTTTACATTCTTTTCTATATCACATATGTTGTATTCTGTAAACTTCTTTGTTCATGAGTTTGCTTACGTAAATTCTGAAATGATGCCTTGTTTGCCTTCAGGCTGTGAATTTCTTCAAATGATATTCTTTCTCCATCACTTTTAGGAGAGAACATTTCTGGGAATCAAATTTAGTTTACACTTTCACTTTAAGTTCTTTAAATGTATTTTTTTATGGTTTCCTGTCTGTGGTCTTAGCTGAAAAAATCTAATATTATTTCAATGTTTCTGCATTTTAATAAGTTGGTATTTTGAAGTTTCATTCATGCTTATTATATTTTCTGTGTGTATCTCAATATGTGTGATTATTCAGAAAGTTTGTGTGTGATACTATGGTTCTCTGTGTTGAAATCCACTCTGTTTTGTGTGTGTTTCATGGAGAAGTCAACACTTAGAAGACATCAGAGAATTTATAATGGAGAGACATCCTACAAATGTGAAGATGGTGATAAATTATTTATAAAAATGTCATAGATAAAAAGTCACCAGGTGAGCCAAACTAGAGAGAAACCCTTCAAATGTGTAGAATGTGACAAAGCCTTTAGTCGAAGCTCTGATCTTAGGCTATATGAGAGACTTCATACAGGAGAGAAACCCTACAAATGTGAAGTATGTGACAAGTCCTTTAGTCACAGGTCAGATCTTCAAAAACATGAGAGAATTCTTACAGGGGAGAAACCCTACAAATGTGAACAATGTGACAAGTCCTTTAGGCACAGGTCAGATCTTGGAAAACATGAGAGAATTCATACAGGGGAGAAACCCAACAAATGTGAAGAATGTGACAAGGCCTTTAGTCGAAGCTCCGATCTCAGAGTACATGAGAGAATTCATATAGGGGAGAAACCCTACAAATGTGAAGAATGTGATAAGGCCTTGAGTTGAAGCTCTGATCTCAGAGTACATGAAAGACTTCATACAGGAGAGAAATCCTACAAATGTAAAGAATGTGTCAAGTCCTTTTGTTATAAGGCAGTTCTTAGAGTACATGAGAGAATTCATACAGGGGAAAGCCTACAAATGTGAAGAATATGACATGCCCTTTATTCGAAGGGAACATCTTAGACTACATGAGAGAATTCTTACAGGGGAGAAACCCTTCAAATGTGAACAATGTGACAAATCCTTTAGGCACAGGTCAGATCTTGGAAAACATGAGAGAATTCATACAGGGGAGAAACCCAACAAATGTGAAGAATGTGACAAGGCCTTTAGTCAAAGCTCTGATCTCAGAGTACATGAGAGAATTCATATAGGGGAGAAACCCTACAAATGTGAAGAATGTGATAAGGCCTTGAGTCGAAGCTCTGATCTCAGAGTACATGAAAGACTTCATACAGGAGAGAAATCCTACAAATGTAAAGAATGTGTTAAGTCCTTTCGTTATAAGGCAGTTCTTAGAGTACATGAGAGAATTCATACAGGGGAAAGCCTACAAATGTGAAGAATATGACATGCCCTTTATTCGAAGGGAACATCTTAGACTACATGAGAGAATTCATATGGGGGAGAAACCCTTCAAATGTGAAGTATGTGACAAGTCCTTTAGTCACAGGTCAGATCTTCGAAAATATGAGAGCCATCATACAGGGGAGAAACCCTACTAATGTGAAGAATGTGACAAGTCCTTTATTCGATGGGTACATCTTGGTCAACATGAGAGAATTCATACAGGGGAGAAAGCCTATAAATGTGAAGAATGTGACTAGTCATTCATTCAAAGGACTGTTCATAGAATACGTGAGAAAATTCATAAAGGGGATAACCCCTAAAAATGTGAAGAATGTGACAGGTTCTTTAATTGAAAGGCACATCTTAGAGTACATGAGAGAATTCATACAGAGGAGAAACATAAAAATGTGAAGAATGTGACAAGTCCTTTATTTGAAGGCTTGATCTTAGAGTACATGAGAGAATCCATGCAAGAGAGAAACCCTACAAATGTGAAGAATGTGACAAGTCCTTTATTTGAAGGCCTGATCTTAGACTACATGAGATAATTCATACAGGGAAGAAACCCTACAGATATGAAGGATGTGACAAGTCCTTTATTTGAAGGCCTGATCTTAGACTACATGAGAGAATTTGTACAGGGGAGAAACCCTACATGTGTGAAGAATGTGACAAGTCCTTTATTTGAAGGCCTGATCTTATACTACATGAGAGAATTTGTACAGGCTATATGAGAGGGAAAGTTTTACATGCAACAATCTTGCTTAAATATTTAATAAACATTTAAATTTTAGGAAAACTGTGATGTCTACTGATGAAAATTTTAGAAATATCAAATGGTAAAGTTCATAAATTTTCATTCTTAATTCAATATGAGAAAATACTTAGGTATGAATAACTAGAAACTTAAAGGCTTGAAGTGTTTTTTAACACTTTAATTATTTTTATTTATTGTATGTGTATGAATGTTCTGTCTGCATGTAGGTTTGTGCACCCGTGTCGTGTAATGCTGCGGAGGTCAGAAGAGGGTGTCAGATTCCCCTGGAAATGGAGTCAATGAAGGTTCTCAACCACCATGTGGGTGCTGGGGATCAAACCCCAGTCCTCATCAAGATCAGTCGGTGCTCTTAACCACTAGGCCATCTCTCCAGCCCCCAGGCTTGAAGTTTTACTTGTTCATCCATTCTTGTCAAATATCACAGAATCTAAAATTTAAATTAATTCTAAAAATGATTTTAGGCATAATTCCATTTACCTCATTGTCACGGACCGACCCAGTCGGGGTCGCTATACCACGGGGAATCAGGTCTTGGTATACAGGAGGGCACAGATTCGATGATTACAGACAAGACACCAAAGTGGTTTTGAATCTGCTCCATTTTACTAAGAGCAAGCTAGTGATTATATAGTACATGTCAGGAAAAACAGATCAAGATTAGCATATCTCCAGGAACAATAAGCCCATTACTAAGGAATTTAAGTTTTACACATTAACCAGAAGCACTTACACATGGTACATTGCTCAAGATTAGCACATCTCCAGGAACAAACAGTGGTCATAAAACCACAGACCATGGATAATTTGTTTGTGAGATGTTAAACATTGTTGTTTCCCTTTGAAGTTTTTATATGAGCTATTGCTATTGAAAGTAGTTTAATGATTACTTGGTCTCTTCTTGTTCTCCCAAAGCCATAGCTATTTTCAGGAAAATTAGGATGCCATTCAATACCCATTCTCTATTTATACTAACCCATCTGTCCTCCTCCTCATCATACACACCTGTATATGGAAGAGGTGTTTGAGTTGGTTTTATTTTTCCCATACTGTGTTTCCCTAAAGGAGGAGCCCACCATATGCCTCTAATTAAATAATGTTTCCTACAATGCATGATTGTAACTTGAATTCCCATTTTACTAATTTTCTCTGGAGTTGGTTCAGGTGCAGCCCCCTGTTTAAGGGACTGAACTTTTACCCTTTTACTTTCAATTAAGTCTGTGTTTTCTACAAAATACTCTTGTTGTTGTAATTGATCTATAATATCACCCAATGTAATGTTCTCTTTCCATTTTACTTTTGCAAGAGCTTTTAGGAAAGGAGAGTCTTCTCGAGAAATGTTCCAATGTTTCACTTTGCTTAAATTCCTAGAAAGTGCATCTGGATCAGATGGAGTGACACTAGTGGGCCGAGCATGTTGGCTTTCTGGTTTATCTCCTGGAACATCTAACTGTCCCTTGTCTAGAAATAGCTTGATTAGCTGGAACTGAGGTCGTGCTGTACGCAGGAAAAGAATCAATACCAAGAAAGACAATATGCAAAGCCCAACACCCAGGAACCGCATCATCTTTGGAGTGCATCGTGATCTTAGAGGCCAAGACCGAGCACTCTGTCAGAGACCTCCAGGGAGCTTAGCCCCGGACAGCACATATCCCCAGTCTGCTATTATGACTTTCGTCATTGCTCACACAGACGACCTGGAGTTGGTGTGGCAGTTCCCAGTTTTTTGTTTTTAAAACGTAATTCAGTGAGGTCATGCTTCACCGAGTGAATGGAATGAAGCACAAGTCTGAAAAGACAAGGAAAGAGAAGCACGACCATAAGAAAAAGAAAAAGAACAATCCCTATAAAAACAAAATATTGAGTCCAATCTAGAGGATTTAGGGCTTTAATTCCTGATTCTAGTCCACTGGCTAGAGATTCCAATTTATCATTGTCCAAATGAGCCTTGCTTAGAGCAGCAATATCCTTTTGAAGACTGTCTAGATTATGAGTGATATCAGTGTCCTTCCAGACCCCTTGTAAATGATTTTTCACCTTATCCCTTTGTTCTGAATCATTATAAGGAAGGTGTAACACAGATATATTGAAATGCAGCATGGCATTGGGTCTCCATTCTTGTCTTAATATTGGCTATGTCCTGTCCTAGTGCCAGGACAACTTCTTCTAGAGCATTTATTTTTGACTCTAATTTTTTATCTTTAATAGATTGTTCTGAAAGTTCAACTGAAATGTTTTTATTAATTTCATTTACAAAATGAGCCATGTGCATTTCCTGCACTAAGGCTGTGGGTGAAAGAGCAGAAGTAGTCAAGATAGGAATCAGAGCTTAAATACCAAGTATAAGTGCCACTATGAATCTCTCAGGCCTAATAAGTGTATTTAATTTTTCTAAGGTTTGTAAGGCAGTATTTTTATACCAAGTTTCTTGTTGTAAAACTACCGGTGGCATAATGTAGGGTGGTCCTTTTACCAATATAACAGCAGTAGTCTTTTCCATACTTGAATATATACAATTAGTTAATTTACAAGCTATACAATTAATCAAATAAGAATTACCAACAAGAGTGATATTAACTTGAGGAGCATAGCCTAATAATGTAGTGAATGGATAAGACACACAAGCATGGGTTGCAAGAGGTGTATAATTCTTTTCCTTAGGTTTCTTTTGTAAAATCATATTTGCACTAGCAGCTAATCTAAAAATATCATGAGTGACAGTAAAATTTTTCAAAGGATCTTTAGCTATCCAAATAGGTTCAACATATCCAGGAGAAAACTATCTTCGTATCCTTTGTCCCATTCCTGGAGGAGTATAGTTATTAAACTTTCCAGTATTATTTTTAATATATTTTGTGTAATCATATTTTCCAGAAGAAAAGTCCCATATCTCTAAGTGAGTACCTCTAGGTACGTGCTTAGTAGCTGAATGTGGTAATCCACATGTCAGCCAATGGGGAGTTCCTGTAATACTGCCATCTCAAAATTGATTTTTATCTCTGTAACGTTCTGTACAAACAGGTAAAGGCATAAAAGGAGCATCTTGAAAAGTTTTATTATTAGTTACAAACCCCAAAGTAAGTAATTGTAATTCCCATATTAATCTTTGATCCTTTTTACCTTTAGAATTTGTATCAGGGGCATCACTAAGGAAGGTTCTGTAATTGACAGGCAAGCACCCAAGGGGCACCGCTCTGTTGAGTGCAAGACAAATAGGAAGAGAATCTGATCTACCTTCAAAGTTTAAATAAATACCCCAATAGGCCTCTGATCATAATCTTGAAAACCACCAAATAAATCCGTGTCGTTGGTTAACACTTTGATGTAATCTGGATCCATCCAACCCACCGGATGTATGAGAGGGGGTTTTGGCATGTATGCCCAATAACTTTCCCCATGTGTTCTGGCAGACTGGGCTGCAAGGAGAGAAAGAATGGCCAGAAATATAAATTCAGGTGTTAAGGGTTTCTGTTGTGTAGTCACAAGCTCTTTCGCCTCCTTTGTTAGATGTTGTAGTTGAGTCAATGTCGGCAGTTTCTTTGGCGTTATGGAGAGTTTCTGCAACTTGGCTTCCGTCTTTCTCCTTTCTTGCTTCCGCTTTCTTTGTTGTCTTCTTGAAAGAAGCTGGGTGGATGAGCCTATCTGGGATCAAGATGGGGGAGTCGACATCCTGTGGAAACACACATGCATATCCCCTTCCAGAGGAAATTAAAACACCTGGTCATTTCCAGGACCCTGTTAAAAGGTCTTTCCAATAAACCAGTGGGAGTTGTTCCTGTTTTAAACCTCTCCAATGTTTCATAGCAGGGGAGTTTCCCTCACTATCTGTGTTTAAGTGATTTATTACAAAGAGAGCATGATTTAAGAGATGATGTGGAGAGAAATATGAGTTGGCTGTTTTTAGATGTGTGATTTGGTTTTTTTAATATTTGGTGTGATCGCTCAATTATGGCTTGTCCTTCGGGATTATAGGGAATTCCTGTTACATGGCTAATTTTCCATTGTTGTAAGAAAGTAGCCAAAGCTTTTGATGTATATGCTGGAGCATTATCTGTTTTTAACTTTAAAGGCTGTCCCAAAACCATAAAACTTTGAATCAGATGTTGAATTACATCTTTTACTGCTTCTCCTGTTCTGGCCGAGGCATAAATCATATGTGAATAAGTATCCACTGTTACATGTACAAAAGCCAGTTTTCCAAATTCTGGGATATGAGTCACATCCATTTGCCACAAAGCTAGGGCCTTAAGTCCTCGAGGATTTACACCCATTTTTGGTGGGTGATAAACTGGGGGACAGCTGCCACAATTTTTTACAATTTTTCTAGCTTGTTCTCTAGTTATATTAAACATTCTTTTTAGAGCTAATGCATTTTGATGATGTAAGTGATGACTTTCTTGTGCTTCTACTATATTCATGACCACCCCTTTTGTTAAAGCATCAGCCATGTAATTTCCTTTACTTAGAGGACCAGGTAAATTAGAATGTCCTCGTATATGTCCTATATAAAATTTTTCTGTTCTTTCCCTTATCAATTGCTGTAATTGTTGTAATAAACTCAGTATCAGAGAATGTCCTGATAGCAAAGCAGTTTCTATTGCAGGAAATAGATTAACCACATACTTGGAGTCTGTGTAAAGGTTAAATTTTTCTGTGTAGGTTTGAAAGGCCAAAATGACAGCCTTTATTTCTGCTTGCTGTGAAGAAGTTCTTTTTTCTTTTCTCACTAAAGGTTCTTTATCTGAGGTGTAAACCGCAAACTTTCCGCTAGACGACCCGTCTGTGAATATACAGAGGGCAGCGTCTAAAGGCTGCTGAGAACATTTAGAGGGGAAAATTATTTCCGTTTCTTTATAAAATTCAATAAGGGGATGTTTTGGATAATGGTATTTTATTTGTCCTGTGAAGCCCTGCAGAGCTATACCCCAATCTTCATTTTACATAAGTTTCAAATTGTTTTTTAATATAAGGTTTTATTGTATTATGCATCTTTTTCCAAATAGCTCTTTAGATCTTGTTCTTCCCTTAACTATGAGCAATGAACACATATCTGGATAAGATGCCAACATCTTTGATTGTACATGAGGTAAATGGATCCATTCTAAAATTCCTGATTGACATAAACACCCTGTAGGGGTATAAGGTGTCTTAAAGATAATTAAATCCCATTCTTGATTATATGATACTTGTTTTACTCTTGCAATATTTAGTGGATTCTCCACTTGAGCCTCTGGAGTCATATTTCTTATTGATCAAGGGTTTGTATCTCCATGTAATATTTGAAACAGAGGACTTAATTCTCCTGTTGCAATTTTTAAATAGGGTCTAATCCAATTAATATTTCCCAATAATTTTTGAAAATCATTTAAAGTACACAATTTATCTAATCTAATAGACATTTTTGAGTGCTAATATAGTCTATTTATTTATTTATTTATTTATTTATTTATTTATTTATTTATTTATTTATATTGTCCTAAGTATCTAAGAGGTTTATTTCTTTGAACCTTGTCTGGAGCCACAACCAGTCCAAATAATGTAAGTTGTTCTAAAGCATGAGTTAAAATCTGCCAATTGACAGACCCTGAGGGATGGGCAAGCAATATATCATCCATGTAATGAATGCATCAGGGTACTGCATTCTTGTATTTTGTAAGGCTTGATCTACAAATTTTTGACATAAGGTTGGACTATTTTTCATACCTTGAGGTAATACTTTCCATTGAGATCTTTTATAAGGTCTCTTAAAATTAACAGAGGGGATACTAAATGCAAATCTTTTACAATCTTCTGGATGTAATTGAATAGTAAGGAAACAGTCTTATAAATCAATTACTATGATACCCCATCCTTTGGGGATACCAACAGGTGATGGCAACCCTGGTTGAAGTGCCCCCATATCTACCATAGTGGTATTTACTGCCCTAAGATCTTGTAATAATCTCCGTTTTCCTGATTTTTTCTTAATTACAAAGATAGGAGTATTCCAAGGACTATTACTTTCTTCAATATGTCCTTTTTGTAGCTGTTCTTGTACAAGTTTTTCTATGGCCTGTATTTTCTCTTGTGTAAGGGGCCACTGATTGAGGCATACAGGCTCTTCTGTTTTCCAATCTATCTTATCTGCATGCAGTGAGCTCCCAGTGGCCCCTATGTAAAATATTGTTCATTTAAGTTATCTGATGTGACTAACTTAAGATCCATTTCACTCATAATATCTCTTCCCCATAAAGAGAATGGAAGGGAAGTTATTATATAAGGTTGTATTAAGCCTGTTTTTTCATCCAGCTCCCACTTTAACAATTGAGAACTTTGTGCTACATTTGATGCCATTCCTAGTCCCAAAAGAGACGAGGATGTCTTCCTACATGGCCAGGATGAGGGCCAATCTTTTCCTGCTATACAGGTTTTATCAGCCCCAGTGTCCAAAAGATCCTGTAAACATTTTCCATTAACCATTATTGTTTTAAAAGGTCTCTCTATTCCCAGATCTTGGACCCAAGCCACAACATCCAATGAGCCAAATTGGTCCTGGCCTCTCTCCTTTTTCAATATCGGATTTGGCAGGTTAATACATGGCAGTAACAGTAATTGAGCTATTCTCTGTCCTTTATGTAGTTGAATGGTCTCTTTTAGAGGCCTAACCATTATTTTTATTTCTCCCATGAAATCTGAATCAACTACACCTGGAAGAACCTCAAAATTCTTTTTATAATTTGAACTATGTCCAATTATGAAGCGTACAGTTCCTTGAGGCAGAGTCCCCAGAGTTGAAGTGGGTATTAATGATACCCCATCTTCTGAAGAAAGAATTACATCCTCACATACTGAGAAGTCCAATCCTGCACTACCAGGAGTGGCTATAGGTAATTCATATATGGTAAATACAGGGGCTTCCAGATTAAGCATGCTCCTTGATGTGGACACTTCATCATCCTCTCTTTTCTTATGGGGGCTGAGAGGTTGCTCCAAATCTAGTTTTTTGTCTTTTCTTCTCTTCCTTTTTTAACCTTTTCCTCAGTTAAAGGAGTTCCATCCTTGTGGAACTTTGATTTACATTCATTCTTCCAATGTTTGCCCTTTTGACATCTAGGACACAAACCTGGGGATAGTCCTTTTTTAGGAGTATCTCTCCTCCCCTCATTAGGACAAGCTCTTTGCATATGTCCTATTTTTCCACATTTTAAACATGTAGTATCAGAGGACCCTCTTCCTCCTTCATATGTCTTTTTTACATAGGTGCTATATGTCTGACCTTTCATGGCTGCAGCGTAGGCCATTCCTTGCACTACTGCTGGTGAGGCATCTACACAGGCTTTTATAAAGTCCTGTATTGTTCCTGTTTTTCTAATGGGTCTTATAAGATCCTGACAGAGCGTGTTGGCATTTTCCCTTGCCAACTGCTTTAATAATATTTCTGTTCCTTCAGATGGCGGTAACATTCTATGAATAGCCTCCTCTAGTCTTGAAACAAATTCCTGGTAAGCTTCTTCATTGCCCTGTTTAATTCCTGACAAGGTAGTTCCCTTGGTACTGGGAAGTGACAACCTCCTCCATGCCTGTACAGAATTGTGAGTTATTGCTTCCAATACATCCCTAGGGATACTAACCTGTGACTGGGGAGTAGCACAAGCTCCAGTCCCAAGAAGCATATCCATGCCTGGTTTTGATCCTCTACATATAAGGAACTGTGTAACTATCTGTTTAGCCTTATCCTCATACTCTGTCCTCCAGAGGACATAATCCCCTGGACTTAGAGTCGCTTTTGCTGTTTGATGACAATCATAGGGAGTGAGCCAATGACTAGCAACCATATCCAATACCTGTATAGTATAAGGAGCTGAGGGTCCTGAAGTCTTAACAGCCAATTGTAATTCTTTAAGAGTCTTTAACGGTAGAGGTTCCCATACAGGGTTCTTATCATCTATTCCTTCTACCACTTGAAAGGAGAAAATGACATCTCCAGTCCTCTTTGCTTCCTCCATGCCTCCTTGAAAGCCTACAGGAGCTAAAGGCCTTCTTTTCCTATTATTTTCTTTTTAGCAGTAAATGCTATAAAAGGAGGGTCCCCATCATGATAATGATCTCGATCTCCTCGGAGGCCATACTTAGAAGCCTCTTCTTCAAGATCAAAATCATCAAAATCCTCATTGTCATCTGGTTCAAAATCTCTTTCTAGGATTTCAAATGAATGCTTCCTGGCATTGGTTCCATAAGACCGAATTGGCTTATTTAAAGGTTTGGCTTCCTTGTCACTTTCTACTGACAAAGTCTTTTGTACAAGACCTTCAAAATCTGACTCATTTGTTAATAGCACCCTCATTTGTAGCCACAAGGGATAGGCATGTTTAGGGAGTTCCCCTTTACCATGTTCCTGTACATACCTTCTTATTTCTCTACAAACTCGTTTCCAACCAGATACAGTAAGCGTGCCTTCCTCTGGGAACCAAGGGCTGACTTTCTTAATAATGTCGAAGAAATCTTTTAACGCCTTCTCTGAGACCTTCAAACCCCTACCTGCCATCATATGCTTAAATGCTGAGAGAAACATTCACTCCTGCTTTGACTCATTCTGCCCCATGACTTTATATTTACTCACACTTAACCAATGAGCCTATATTTTCGGGACTGCAGTTCCCTGTCAAGAGCCTACCTGTTCCCTAAGAAAAGAAGGAAAGGAAAAAGTTTGCCTGTCCAAGTGTCTCTGTTCAGGCGCCACCTGCCACAGACTGACACAGTCGGGGTCCCTAGACTGTGGGGAATCAGTGTCTTGGTATACAGGAGGGCACAGGTTCGGCATGACAAATGGAAACAACACCAAAGTGGTTTTGAATCTGCTGCGTTTTACTAAGAGCAAGCTACTGATTATATAGTACATGTCAGGAAAAAACAGATCAAGATTAGCACATCTCCAGGAACAATAAGCCCATTATTGAGGAATTTAAGTTTTACACATTAACCAGAAGCACTTACACATGGTACATTGCTCAAGATTAGCACATCTCCAGGAACAAACAGTGGTCATAAAACCACAGACCATGGATAATTTGTTTGTGAGATGTTAAACATTGTGGTTTCCCTTTGAAGTTTTTATATGAGCTATTGCTATTGAAAGTAGTTTAATGATTACTTGGTCTCTTCTTGTTCTCCCAAAGCCATAGCTATTTTCAGGAAAATTAGGATGCCATTCAATACCCATTCTCTATTTATACTAACCCATCTGTCCCCCTCCTCATCATACACACCTGTATGGAAGAGGTGCTTGAGTTGGTTTTATTTTTCCCATGATGTATTTCCCTAAAGGAGGAACCCACCATCTGCCTCTAATTAAATAATGTTTCCTACCATGCATGATTGTAACTTGAATTCCCATTTTACTAATTTTGTCTGGAGTTAGTTCAGGTGCAGCCCCGGGTTTAAGGGACTGAACTTTTACCCTTTCACTATCAATTAAGTCTGGGTTTTCTACAAAATACTCTTGTTGTTGTAATTGATCTATAATATCACCCAATGTAATGTTCTCTTTCCATTTTACTTTTGCAAGAGCTTTTAGGAAAGGAGAGTCTTCTCGAGAAATGTTCCAATGTTTCACTTTGCTTAAATTCCTAGAAAATGCATCTGGATCGGACGGAGTGACACCAGTGGGCCGAGAATCCTGGCTTTCTGGTTTATCTCCTGGAACATCTAACTGTCCCTTGTCTAGAAATAGCTTGATTAGCTGGAACTGAGGTCGTGCTGTACGCAGGAAAAGAATCAATACCAAGAAAGACAATATGCAAAGCCCAACACCCAGGAAGCGCAACATCTTTGGAGTGCATCGTGATCTTGGAGGCCAAGACCGAGCACTCTGTTAGAGACCTCCAGGGAGCTTAGCCCTGGAGGGCACATATCCCCCATCTGCTATTATGACTTTTGCCATTGCTCACACAGACGACACTGGAGTTGGTATGGCTCCTCATGTCTTAAGACACATCAGAAATTTCATATTGTGCAAGAGTCTCACAGAAATATCTAAGATATGTCAAAAATTCACAGAGTTATAACATGTGAATGTTTGAAAATGTGTGGCATATATCCAATGAAGAAAATTCTAAAAGGCATGAATGAGAAGTGTCTTTATGTATTAAATGGTACATAAAATATTTCCAGACCTCATCTCCTTTTAATAATACACATTTCATTCAAAACTTCCTGAACATTGTTTGAGTAGTGACTTTTTTTTCCTTTTTGTGACATGGCCTGCCTGTACCCCCAGCTGACCTGGAACTCATTATGTAGACCAATGTAGCCTTGAACTCACAAAGATCTGCCTGCCTCTGCCTCCCGTGTGCTGGGATTAAAGGCGTGTGGTACCAGACCTGGCCCACAGTGAATGTTAAACTTTAATTCTTATAGGATAATTGTCATGCTTTCCCCAATTTTTCAACTGAAGTTTCCTGGAATTCAAGATTTAAAGAATATTGAGTTTGATCCAGGGGTGTTCATAGTGGTAGAGTCTGTGTTTAGCATAGATGTATCCCTGTTAAATCGCAAGAACCATGAATGGAAAAAAATGGATATGAATTTGAGAAGAAATTTTGGGAAGGAATTTAGAAATGAATGGAACATTTCTACTCAGGTCAGAGCAAGATGATCACTGCAGTTTAAAGCCAACCTTCTATGCTAAATAGAGAATTTCAGGACAACCTAGGCAGGTGTTGCACAGGACTGTCCTGCACCCGACACATGGTGGTCAGTCACCATCTTCCCATGCTTGGTGGCACCTGCTTGCCTAAGATCATCACAACTAAGCTTGTTGACTGTTGCTATCTGGAAGAAAGGAGGGGTCGGAGGAGTCAGCCACTCTTACTAACCAACCAGTTAGGCCTAGTGGCACAAGGGGAAGGGGCTAAGGGTATATAAACTGAGGAAGCCACGGGAGGGTCTCTTGAGGCTGTGGGAAGTCATGAGCCACACCTAGATGCCTGGGTTCTTGGGGCCTGGATGAAGACTTTCCAGTACGCCCTTAGGAGTGAAGCACCCACAGTCCTGTAAGCAAATCCTCACCTATTTGTCTGTAAGTAAGCCCAATAAACTCCCTGGTGTGGTTACTTACTTTGTGAGCCAATGTAAATAGTTTTCCAGACTACAGTTTAGTGAAATCAGTCTTTCTGTTGCTGTAGTGACCAAGGGAGGAGAGGGGCAGACTTTGAGCCTCCCAGAAGGAATTTTAGCTACACCAGGGAGTAAGACTGTGTCTCAAAACAAACAAGCAACCAAACAGATGGACAGTCACTTGAATATGGAAATGGTGACAGTGGGTTGGAGTTAGCCCAGTGTAGCCCACTGGATTAATTCAAGGAACTAACCTGGAGAGACAGCTCACTGCATAAGAGCGGTGGCTGTTATTGCAGAAGACTTGAGTTTGGTTTCCAGCACCAACATGGCAGCCAACAATCACTGTAATTCCAGGTGTAGAAGATCTGACACCCTTTTCTGGCATCTGCAACTTTGCTTGCATAAGTGCACTTGCATACATGCAGACAGAATGCTCATACACTTAAAAATCAAGATTTTTGAACAAAGAAGACAAGCCCAAACCTTTATGCACACAAAAATCATGTCAAGGATTATCACAGAAATTAAAAAAGGAATACAGGAAAAAGCACAGGGGTCTGGAGAGACAGCTCAGACATTAAGAGCACTGACTACTCTTGGAGAAGACCTGGGTTCTGCTCCCAGCACCCACGTGGTGGCTCACAACAATCCTGTTCTAAGGAATTTTGCAGCTTCTTCTGACCTCCATAGGCATTGCAAAACATGGATGCACTTACATATGTTCAGGAAAAGTTTTCATACACACAAAATAAATAAATAAAATATTTTTTAAAAGACAAAAGGCCAAAAGAACCATTGGGATTATAAGCAGAAATTGACAAGTCCAATGTTGATTGCTAGTTTTGATTCTCTTATGTTGAGGGTAAAATGTGCCCCACAGACTCACATTCTGAACACTTGGTCTTCAGCTGTTGGTGTTATTTTGCTAGGAAGAACTTCAGGAAGTGGGGCCTGGCTGGAGGAAGTAGGGGGTATACTTTGAAGCTTACACCTGTGTCAGGTTCCTTCCTCTCTGCTTCCTGTCTGCTATGACATGAATAGCCTCTGTGTGCTCTGACTGACAAGATGCTCTGCCTCACAATGGATGTAGAATAGTGAATGCAAGGTCTTAATCCTCTGAAATGTGAGCCAAAGTAATATTTCTTCCTTTAAGATGTTTTGGCATCCACCTTGTGGGTCAGCAAGACAGCAGGTAAAGGTGCTGCCACCAAGTCTGATGACCTGAGTTCAATCCCACCTGAGTGCCATGGTGGAGAGAGCTGACCACAAAGACTTGTCCACACAGACAGACACAAACACACAGACTGCAGCCAGGCTCCCAGAAGCCTGTGGGAAAACCAAGCCATGCTGCCAAATTAGAGTAGACTTGTGCCAGTCAGAACTGGCCCAGCTCCAGGACTCCCTTGTGACCTGTTACTGGCTTGGAGCCAAAGGAGCAGAAGTCACAGTCCAGGAATGTGGTTTTGACTGGAATGCCAGAGTGGCCTGAAAGTGCTGTAGTTGGCAGTGTTCAGAGAGCTGTGAGCTGCACAGGGGCGTCTGAGTGGGATAATGTCCATGGCTACCACATGTGTCCTCACAGAAGTGACACCTCTTAGTAAGTGATAGTTAAAGCAGGCAAACATGGAGCCTGTAAGATCAGTGGACAGTAATAAGTTCCTATGTCCAAGAATTAGAAAACATACCTTTCCAAACACAAGACACTCTTAGAAAAATGGCACAAAACTAGTTTAAACTCATGTCTTGCAATGGAATTTCTTGAGTTATCTACTCTAAATTAAGGACAAGCTGGTGTGGTAGTGCATGTCTGTGAGCTCAAAACTTTGGGAGGTGGAGACAGGAGGATGAAGAGATTAAAGCCAGGGCCCAAGAGATGGCTCGGTGAGTACACCTGTCACACAAGTGTGAGTACCTGAGTACAAATCCCAGAACCCATGTGAAGCCGGGTGCAGTAGTGAGTGTCTGTAATAGCAGTGTTCATATGGTGAGATAGGAGACAGGTATAGGAGAGTCCCTGGAAGTTTAAGGGCTACCATGGACAGCAAGATCCAGAAGTCCTTGTCTGGAACAAAGTGGCAAGGACCAATACTCGAGGTTATCCTCCAACTTCCACATACAGTTAGAGGCACACAGGCTTGCATACTCACACACATCAATGTACACATAAGCACACAAACATACATACGAGAGTTCAAGGTCAGCCTGGGCTACATGGTGGGTTGAGGCAAGCCTGGGATACATGTGACTCTATCTTAAAAGGAACATAGGGAATATTTTTAAGGATTTTTAATTTATTTTTATATTATGTGTATGAGTGTATAACCTGCATGTATGTAAGTGCACTCCTGTCATGAAATGCCTGTGGAGGACAGAAGAGGGCATTATAGATGGTTGCAAGCTGCCATGTGGGTCCTGAGAATCCAACCCTGCTCCTCTGTAAGAGCAACCAGTGCTCTTATCTGCTGAGACATCTCTCCAGGGATCTTCCGTAGGATAAGATATTTTAAGGGAAACAAGAAACTACATAGACCCAAAAGACAGTGAGGCCATGGTGAGATAAAATTCCACTACAGTTGCTGCAGAAGAAATGGCAACCTTCAGTACACACAGTGTAACAGAAGCTCCAAGACTGACAGCTAAGTGTCTAATGATATACGGGAGGAAGAATAGAATAAAGCAACAGACACAAAATGCAAGGAAGGAAATCACAATGTGAAAACAGAGACTAGTCCAAGAGAAGAGTTAAGGAATGAAGAGAGCCACAGCTAGATCTTTGAGCAGACTATGTATCTCTGGGAAGAGAGGCTGAGGGAAGAGTAGGGCAGACACGAGACGTGGGGAACAAGCAGAAGCCACAAAGCACAGCTGGAGCAGACACAAAAGTAGCAATTGCTCACAGGTTTCACACCTGGTTTGATTACACAGTTTCTATTTACAGTTGAGGTTCAAACATGCATCCTTTCTGTAGATTCCTCTGCAGGTGTATTCCAAAACAGTGCTCACATCAAGGTCTTCCTATGCGAACCATAAGATGCATTGCAGCCTCCTGTGTCTGTTCTTGTTGGCAGCCTGCCTCCATCCATTCTGACCTCACTAAGAGCCCTGGTGTGGTTCAGGTATAATAGCATGACCTGTTAAAAATGTCCACAATCCAGGGGTGGTGGTCCATGCCTGGAATCCCAGTGGGGGGAGGCAGAGACAGGGGGCTGGGGAACCCTGAAATTCATTGACCAGCAAGCCTAGCTGAACTGACAAGCTCCAGGTTTACTGAGAGATCCTGTCACAAAATTAAGGTGAAGAGCAAATGAAGACATTCAGTGTGGACTCTGGCTTGCACAAGCTCACATACACATGTGCACACTCACATACATGTGCCACACATACATACATAATGTCCACAACTATACCGTGGGGGAGTGCATCCAGCCTCCATTGTGTCTGGATACAGAAGTGGCACTTCCTTTCAGGAGGGGAGCTGTCCATCCACCATGATTTAGAGGGGCAGACTCCTGCTAAGAGGAGGCTGACTGCCTGGTGGCCCTGTGGTCCAGGAGCTGCCAGGAGGGGTTTCCTAGGAAGCCAGCAGTGAGGGAGGAAAGCATCCATATGCCAAGAAAGCAAAATAACAAACACCCAGAAGACTCAGAAGAAAGGCAAAGGCCTTTGATGGGGCAATCTCTGCTCTGCACAGAAACCCTGCATTTATTCTAGACAGGCCGCACACATTAGGGACGTTTTGCCAGGAGGGAAGTCTGCTTAGCCCCAGCCAGGCCTCCCTTGACAGCAAGAATCCAAAAGGCATTACCCAGGATCCCTTGGATGCTAGGGTCAGGGTCAGAGGGCATTGGTTTCACAGGTCTGACAGATGACTTCTTTCCTGTTTTCTCTTTCCTTTCCTTGTCTCTCCCTTTTCTTTTCTAAAGTTTTTTGAGACAGATTTCCCAAGAAGTCTGGCTGGCATCAAACCTGTTATGTAGCCTCTGCCTTGCCTCTCAAGCACTGGGATTATAGATATGTGCAACGAAGTCTGGTAAAAATGATCATTTTAATGATCAAACAAAAAATAAGACATAGTGCCAGACATGGTGGCCAATGCCTAGAATTTCAACAATTGGAAGCTGAGACGGGAGGATTGTTAGGAGTCCATGACCAGCCTGGGCTACATAGTGAACTTCGGGCCAGCCTGGGTTATCATGTGAGACCTATCAAACAAAAAAACAAAATAATGGGACAAAGAGACTAGAGAGATTGCTCAGCAGTTAAGAACACATGCTGCTCTTCCTGAGGACTGAGGATCATGCTCTGTTGACCTCTGGCCTCTGTATGTACATGCGAACACACACACACACACACCACACTTACACATATACATGCGAATGTCCACAATTATTGTGTGTGTGAACGTGTGTGACAGTTGAGCATCTCACAACCACCTGGAACTCTAACTCCCTGTGGATCTGATGTCTCTGGCCTCCTCTGGTGCCTGTACTCACATGCACATAACCACACACAGACATACATGTACACATAATTAAGAATAAAATTGTTGGGCATGGTGGTTCATGCCTTTAATCCCAGCATTTGGGAGGCAGAAGCAGGTGGATCTCCTTGAGATTAAAGTCAGCCTGGTGTACATAACCTGTTCCAGGCCAGTGAAGGCTACAGAGACCCTGTGTCAATAGCAGAAGGGAAAGAATGGCACATAGACCTTAGGTGGTGCACAAGTGTGGCTGGATGATGTCAGCTGGGATGTGGACATATCAGGGAGCTGGTGTCTACTGTCCCTGACCACCTGTCCCTGACCCCAGCTTCCACAGCAATATGACAAGGGAACCATCCACCAATGCTCACAGCCACATCTCCCTGCATGGCATTCCCACACACCAACTCCAGTATAACTAGGTCAGAGGCAGAAAAGCATAATGCTAGATCTTGTTCCTTTGGTAACCAGAATTCAATGTTTAAATTCTAATAAAAATGCCATCTATTTATCCATAGATGATTCATATGAAGATTGCCTTTATTTCTTTTAGTCCACGAGGCCCAGTTGGATTTTGCAGACTGATTGGTTTTTCCTCACTCACAGTGACACCACCTCTCAGAGCCCTGTCTTACCTACTGAGTCCAAGGGCCCATCCTTGGCTGGTTGTACCTGAGGCCTGCAGTGTTTCTCCCAGGCCCTGTTTCTGGTTCACAGTACCTTTCTGAGAAGAGATAAAGCTCTTTGCTCCTTGGCATCTGCAGCCACCAGCTTGAAGCATGCTAGGAACATGCCCTATTTTCCGCTAAAAGGCAGAAGTCAGCTGGAAGTTGTGCTGTTCCACCAGGACAGGTCACCCTTACTTAGTGTCACTCTTTCTCTGTTAAAGAGAGCAGAGGTAACACTTTGAAGACGTCTGTAAATTTAGAACTATGAAATTTTGGCTACAGTTTTGTATTAGTCAGGGTTCTCTAAAGAAACAGAAGTAACAGGACAAATATATAGCTATATACAATTTATTGATTGGCTCACATGACAGAGTTCAAGGAGTCCAACAGTAGCTGCACCACACTGGAGAGGCTGAGAATCCAGAGAACTTCTCAGTCTGCAAGACTGGATGTCTCAGTAGTCCAAATCTGGTGCTGAAGGCCCAATGGATTCCAGGAGATCTGCCGGTCTCAGTACACACTGGGATCTGAATGGTTGATCACAGCAGCAAGACAAACTCACCAGATGAGAGAGGCAAGCCACAGAAAAAAAGGGACCAGCTTCCTCTGCCATGGCCTTTTATACTGCCTGCCGGCAGAAGGTAACGCCCATATTTGGGGTGGGCCATCGGGTTGAGGTGGTCCAAATCCGAACATCCTTTTTCTCTTATTTGTTCCTTAGTCCAGTCAAGTTGACACCCAGGATTATCCATCGCAAGTCCACCCCTTGTCAACTTGACACCCAATAAATAGCCTCTCCTTATGTTATGCTTCAATGTCAATTGCAACCAATGGCAAGGTCTTAATTCCACCTAACGTTATAAGTGTCTCATGCGCAATAGCAAAGCATTATATCTTAGAGTAGGTGGTAATGTCCTTGAGGAACACTTAGTCCTTCAGTATCTAATAACCTAAATAGGATAACACTTAATACTTCTCTCAGTTACACATTCAAAAGAGAACAACACAAGTATCTGCTTAATATACATACATATATATACAAGTACATTCTTAACCAAATAGGACAAAAGTTAATATGAATTATAACCCATGTTTCTTCAACTGGTCCTGTGGCCTCAGCTGATATTTATGACTACCTTCTTCTACTACCCATTTTGTATTTCCTCCACCATCAGCAAGCACCTCTGCAGGTCTTGGCTCTTTCCCTGGAGGAGTGACCCATACTTTCATCCCTGAAGGGTCTGGGCCATTTATAGTCTTTGTCTAGTTTGGGTTGTTGGAGTTTCCCATTGACTTTAATCATAGGACATGGTAGCACCAGAAGGCACCCTACAGCATCTCTTGCCTTCCAGACATAATTTTCCTTTCCCCTATTGTGGAGAAAAAGTCCAATTTCCTCCTGGTAGTCTGGATCAATCACTCCTCCTACTACTGTTTTTCCTTCCTTAGCCTATTGGCTTAAGGGCAGTAGAAGCCCAAAGTGGCCAGGGCGAAGTCTTATCTTCCAGTTCATTGGAATGTTTGCTGTATCTCCTGGCAAAAGCACTCCCCCATTTGGAGCCAAAACATCTAGACCAGCAGAACACAAGGTCGTGGGTACAGGAAGCAAAAATTTTCCTTCTGGGTCACTAGGGGTGATAGTGAGTGGAATAACTCCCAATTCCACCCCTTGGTTCCTGGACCCATGAATTCTGGCTATAGAAGAAACAGTACTATTTAGTGGGCGCTGATTCAAAGTATATACTGCCTGCTGGAGAACCTTGCCCCAGCCCTCCAAGGTATTGCTACCTAATTGGAACTGTAACTGTGTCTTCAAGAGGCCATTCCATCGTTCTATCAAGCCAGCTGCTTCTGGGTCGTGGGGAACATTGTAAGACCAGTGGATACCATGACCATGGGCCCACTGTCGCACTTTTTTAGCTGTGAAGTGAGTTCCTTGGTGAGAAGTGATGCTGTGAGGAATACCATGACAGTGGACAAGGCATTGTGTAAGTCCCTGGATGGTAGTTTTGGCAGAAGCATTACGTGCAGGAAAGGCAAACCCATAAGCAGAATAAGTATCTATTCCTGTAAGGACAAAATGCTGTCCCCTCCATGATGGAAGTGGTCCAATGTAGTCAACATGCCATCAGGTGGCTGGCTGGTCACCCCGGGGAATAGCACCATATTGGGGGCTCAATGTTGCTCTCTGCTGTTGGCAAATCTGGCACTCGGCAACAGCTGTAGCCAGATCAGCCTTGGTGAGTGGAAGTCCATGCTGTTGAGCCCATGCATAACCTCCATCTCTGCCACCATGACCACTTTGTTCATGGGCCCATTGAGCAACAACAGGGATAGCTGGAGAAAGAAGATGACTATCCATAGAATGAGTCATCCGATCTACTTGATTATTAAACTCATCCTCTGCTGAGATCACCTTTTGATGAGCATTTACATGAGACACAAGTATCTTCACATCCTTTGACCATTCAGAGAGCTCTATCCACATATTTCTTCCCCAAATGTCTTTCTCACCAATTTTCCAGTCATGCTCCTTCCAAGTCCCTGACCATCCAGTCAAACCATTGGCTACAGCCCATGAATCAGTATATAATCTAACTTCTGGCCATTTCTCCTTCCAGGCAAAATGCACAATCATGTGCACTGCCCGATGTTCTGCCCACTGTGAAGACTTAAGGTGAAGAGCAAATGAAGACATTCAGTGTTGACTCTGGCTTGCACAAGCGCACATACAAAAAAAACCATGTGCACACTCACATATCAGTGTGCCACATACATACATAATGTCCACAACTATACATGGGGGAGTGCATATGCCTCCATTGTGTCTGGATACAGAAGTGGCACTTCCTTTCAGGAGGGGAGCTGTCCATCCACCATGAGTTAGAGGGGCAGACTCCTCTAAGAGGGCTGACATGCCTGGTGGCCCTGTGGTCCAGAAGCTGGCAGGAGGGGTTTCCTAGGAAGCCAGCAGTGAGGGAGGAAAGCATCCACATGTCAAGGAAGCAAAATAACAAACACCACAGAAGACTCATAAGAAAGGCAAAGCTTCTATTGTCAGTGCCTTTGATAGATCTTGCTCTGCACATAAACCCTGTATTTATTCTAGCAGGCCCCAGCCACACATATAGGGACGTTTTTTGCCGGGGGAAGTCTGCTTAGCCCAGGCCAGGCCTCCCTTGACAGCAAATACCAAAGCATTACCAGAAGATTCCTTGGCTGCTAGGTCATGGTCAGAGGGGCATTGTTTCACAGGTCTGACAGATGATCTTCCCTGGTTTCCTCTTTCCTTCCTTGTCTCTCCCTTTCCTTTTTCAGAGTTTTTTTGAGACAGAGTTCCTGAGAAGCTGGTGGCATCAAACACTGTTATTTTTAGCCTCTTGCTTTGCCCTCTCAAGACACTGGATGATAATATGGCCACAACTCTGGTAAAAAAATGATCATTTTAAATGATCAAGTCAAAAAATGACACTAGTGCCAGACTGGTGCGCAATCCTAGAAATTTCAACATTGGAAGCTGAGACGAGGAGAATTGTTAGGAGTCTTGATCAGTCGGGGCTACATGTGAACTTCAGGCCAGCCTGGAGTATCATGTGAGACCTATCAAACAAAAAAACAAAAGGATGGAGACAAAGAGAGTTGGAGGATTGCTTCAGCATTAGAACACATGCTGCTCTTCCTGAGGACTGGAGGGTCAGGCTCTGGTTGTCCTCTTGGCCTCCATATGTACATGCTGAGTACAACACACACACACACACACATCACATCACACTATATACAGCGACATGTCCACAATATTTTGTGTAGTGTAACGTGTGTGCAGTGAGCATCTCACAACCACTGGAACTCTGGAGCTCCCTGTGGGATCTGATGTCCTCTGGCCTCCTCTGGTGCCTGTACTCACAGCATAACCACACACAGACATACATTACACATAATTAGATATAAAGATGTGTTTGGGCCATGGTGGTGGTCATGCCTTTTAATCCCAGCATTTTGGGAGGCAGAAGCAGGTGTCGTCCTTGAGAATTAAGTCGCCTGGTTGGACATCCCGTTCCGGCATAGGGCTACAGAGAGCCTGTGTCATAGAGAAGGGAAAGAATGGCACATAGCACTCTAGGTGAGTGGGCAACAAGTGGTGACTGGGTGATGTCAGCGGGGATGTGGACATATCAGGGAGCTGGTGTCTACTCTATCCACCTGTCCCTGAACCCTGGAAACAGCTTCCATCAGCAATATGACAAGGGAACCGTCCACCAATGCTCACAGCCACATCTCCCTGCATGGCATTCCCAACACCACTCCACTCTAACAAGGTCAGAGGCAGAAAAGCACAATGCTAGATCTCATTCCTTTGGAAACCACAGTTTGATGTTTAAATCCTAGATAAAAATGCGCAGCTATTTATCCATGATGATTCACATGAAGTTGCCTTATTTCTTTTAGTCCACGAGGCCCATTTGGATTTTGGCAGACTGATTAGTGCTTTCCACTCACAGTGACACCACCTCTCAGAGTCCTGTCTTACCTATTGAGTCCAAGGGCCCATCCTTGGCTCGGTTGTACCTGAGGCCTCAGTGTTTCTCCCAGCGCCCTGTTTCTGGATTACAGTACCTTTCTGAGAAGAGATAAAGCTCTTTGCTCCTTGGCATCTGCAGCCACCACTGAAGCATTGCTGGGAACATGCCCTATTTTCACCATAAGGACAGAAGTCAGCTGGAAGTGGTGTTGTTCATGACATGAATAGCCTCTGTGTGCTCTGGATGACAAATGCTCTGCCTCACAGTGGACCTAGAATAGTGAATGCAAGGCCTTAATCCTCTGAAATGTGAGCCAAAGTCAATATTTCTTCTTTTAAGATGTTTTGGCATCCACCTTGTGGGTCAGCAAGACAGCAGATAAAGGTGCTGCCAACAAGTCTGATGACCTGAGTTCAATCCCACCTGATTCCCATGGTGGAGAGAGCTGACCACAAAGAGTTGTGTACCCCCCACACAAATTTGTTTTAAAGATGTTTATGTTAGGTATTTTGTCACAGTGATAAAAGGTCTGCCAAGCACATACTCCTAGAAATAAATACCGAGCTGTAATTAGATACAAGGATATTGAGGGGAGGGCTATGAGAGGCAGAGGGAAGAGGGGGTGGGAACAGGCTGAGAGAGACTTCAGAGCACAGATTCAGGCCTTTGGTCTGTAAAGACATAGGAATGAAAGGAAGAGGAGGGAGGAGACAACAGACTGCAGCCAGGATCCCAGAAGTCTGTGTCCAGACCAAGCCATGCTGCCAAATTAGAGTGGTCTTGTGCCAGTCAGAAATGGCCCAGCTCTAGGACTCCCTTATGACCTGTCACTGGCTAGGAGCCACAGGGGCAGAAGCAGCAGGCCAGGAATGTAGTTTTGAATGGAATGCCAGTGTGGCCTGAAAGTGCTATCGTTGGCAGTGTTCAGAGAGCTGTGAGCTTCAAAGGGGCATCTGAGTGAGATAATGTCCATGGCCACCACATGTGTCCTCACAGATGTGACACTTTTTGGTAAGTGATAAAGCAGGGAAACATGGAGACTGTAAGATCAGTGGACAGTAATAGGTTCCCATGTGCAAGAATTAGAGAACATACCTTTCCAAACACAAGAAACTCTTAGAAAAAAATTGCATAAAACTAGTTTAAACTCATGTCTTGAAATGGAAATTCATGTGTTATCTACTGTGAGTTAAGGACAAGCTGGTGTGGTAGCACATGTCTGTTAGCTCAAAACTTTGGGAGGTGGAGACAGGAGGATCAAGAGTTTAAAGCCAGGGCTCAAGAGATGGCTCAGTGAGTACAGCACTTGTCATACAAGTGTGAGGGCCTGAGTACAAATCCCAGAACCCATGTGAAGCCGGGTACAGTAGTGAGTGTCTGTAATAGCACTGTTCCTATGGTGAGACAGGAGACAGGGATAGGAGAGTCCCTGGAAGTTTAAGGGCTACCCTGGGCAGCAAGATCCAGAAGGCCTTGTCTGGAACAAAGTAGAAGGCAAGGAACAATGCTGGAGGTTATCCTCGAACTTCCACATATATGTTTTGGCATACAGGCATGCATACTCACACACATCAATGTTCACATAAGCACACAAACATACACACAAGAGTTCAATGTCAGCCTGGGCTATATGGTGAGTTGAGACCAGCCTGGGATACATGTGACTCTATCTTAAAAAGAGAGTTAGGGAATTTTTTTTAAGATTTTTAAATTTTATTTTATTTTTGTGTATGAGTGTATTACCTGCATATATGTAAGTGCACTCCTGTCATGCAATGCCTGTGGAGGCCAGAAGAGGGCATTATAGATGGTTGTAAACTGCTGTGTGGGTGCTGAGAATCAAACCCTCCTCCTCTGTAAGAGCAGCCAGTGCTCTTATCTGCTGAGCCATCTCTCCAGGGATCTCCCCTCAGGTGAGATATTTTAAGGGAAACAAGAAACTACATAGACCCAAAGACAGTGAGGCCATGGTGAAATAAAATTCCACTATAGTTGTTGCAGAGGAAATGGCAACCTTCAGTACACACAGTGTAACAAGATCCCCAAGGCTGATGGCTAAGTCTCTAAAGCTAGAAGGGAAGAAGTGTAGAATAAAGCAACCGACACAAATGCAAGGATGGAATTCACAATGTGAAAACAGAGACTACTCCAAGAGAAGAGTTAAGAAGGAATGAAGAGGGCCACAGCTAGATCTTTGAGCAGACTACGTGTCTCTGGGAAGAGAAGCTGAGGGAAGAGCAGGGCAGACACAAGATGTGGGGAACAAGCAGAAGCCACGTAGCACAGCTGGAGCAGACACAAAAGCAGCAATTGCTCACATTACCGTTGGTTTCACACCTGTTTGATTACATTGTTTCTATTTATAGTTGAAGTTCAAACACACAATCCTTTCTGTAGATTCCTCTTCAGTGTTCATATCAAGGCCTTCTTATGCAAACCATGAGATGCATCACAGCCTCCTTTGGCTGTTCCTGTTGGCAGCCAGCCTCCATCCATTCTGACCTCACTAAGAGCCCTGGCGTGGTTCAGGTATGATAGCATGATCTATTTAAAATGTCCACAAGCCAGGGGTGGTGGCCCATGCCTGTAATCCCAGTGCTAGGGAGGCAGGGACAGGGAGCTGGGGATCCCTGAAATTCATTGACCAGCAAGCCTAGCTGAAATGACAAGCTCCAGGTTTACTGAGAGATCCTGTCACAAAATGAAGCTGAAGAGTAAATGAAGAAGACATTCAGTGTTGACTCTGGCTTCCACAGGCACACATACACATGTGCACACTCACATACATGTGCCACACATACATACATAATGTCCACAACTATAATGTGGGGAAGTGCATATAGCCTCCATTGTGTCTGGATGCAGAAGCTGCACTTCCTTTCAGGAGGGGAGCTCTCCATCCCCCATGAGTTAGAGGGGCAGACTCCTACTAAGAGGTGGCTGAATGTCTGGTGGCCCTGTGGTCCAGGAGCTGCCAGGAGGGATTTCCTAGGAAGCCATCAGGGAGGGAGGAAAGCATCCAGATGCCAAGGAAGCAAAATAGCAAACACCCAGCAGACTCATAAGAAAGGCAAACTTCTATTGTCAGTGCCTTTGATGGCGCAATCTCTGCTCTGCACAGAAACCCTGTATTTATTCTACATAGGCCACACACATTAGGGAAGTTTTGCCGGGAGGGAAGTCTGCTTAGCCCAGGCCAGGCCTCCCTTGACAGCAATAATCCAAAAGGCATTACCCAGAATCCCTTGGCTGCTAAGGTCAGGGTCAGAGGGCATTGATTTCACAGGTCTGACAGATGAGTTCTTTCCTGTTTCCTCTTTCCTCATCCATTTCTTCCTTTCCTTTTCTAAAGTTTTTTGAGACAGATTTCTGAAGAAGCCTGGCTGGCCTCAAACCTGTTATTTAGCCTCTGCCTTTGCCTCTCAAGCACTGGGATTATAAATATGTGCCACAACATCTGGTAAAAATGATCATTTTAATGATCAGTCAAAAAATGACACATAGTGCCAGACATGGTGGCTAATGCCTAAAATTTCAACAATTGGAAGCTGAGACAGGAGAATTGTTAGGAATTCATGATCAGTCTGGGCTACATAGTGACTTTCAGACCAGCCTGAGCTATCATATGAGACCTATCAAACAAAAAACACAATAATGGGACATAGGGGCTGGAGAGATTGCTCAGCAGTTAAGAACACGTGCTGCTCTTCCTGGGGACTGAGGATCATGCTCTGTTGACCTTTGGCCTCCATATGTACATGTGAGTGAACACACACACACACACACACACACACACATACACATGCCACACTTGCACATATACATGCGCAGTGTCCACAACTATTTTGTGTGAGTGTGAACATGTGTGGCAGTTGAGCATCTCACAACCTCCTGGAACTGGAGCTCCCTGTGGATCTGATGTCTCTGGCCTCCTCTGGTGCCTGTACTCACATGCACATAATGACACACAGACATTCATGTACACATAATTAAGAATAAAATTGTTGGGCATGGTGGTTCATGCCTTTAATCCCAGCATTTGGGAGGCAGAAGCAGGTTAATCTCCTTGAGATTGAAGTCAGCCTGGTATACATAGCCTGTTCCAGGCCAGTGGAGGCTACAGAGACCCTGTGTCAAAAGCAGAAGGTAAAGAATGGCACATAGACCTGAGGTAGTGCACAAGTGTGACTGGATGATGTCACTTGGGATGTGGACATATCAGGGAGCTGGTGTCTACTCATCCACCTGTCCCTGACCCCAGCTTCCACAGCAATATGACAAGGGAACCATCCACCAATGTCTCACAGCCACATCTCCCTGCATGGCATTCCCACACACCAGCTCCACTCTAACAAGGTCAGAGGCAGAAAAGCATAATGCTAGATCTCATTCCTTTGGAAACCAGAGTTTGATGTTTAAATCCTAATAAAAATGGCATCTGTTTATCCATAGATGATTCACATGAAGAGTGCCTTTATTTCTTTTAGTCCACGAGGCCCAGTTGGATTTTGCAGACTGATTGGTGCTTCCTCACTCACAGTGACACCACCTCTCAGAGTCCTGTCTTACCTATTGAGTCCAAGGGTCCATCCTTGGCCGGTTGTACCTGAGGCCTACAGTGTTTCTCCCAGTGCCAGTTTCTGATTAACAGTTCCTTTCTGAAAAGAGATAAAGCTCTTTGCTCCTTGGTATCTGCAGCCACCACCCTAAGCATGCTGGGAACATGCCCTATTTTCTACCATAAGGCAGAAGTCAGCTGGAAGTGGTGCTGTTCCACCAGGACAGGTCACCCTTACTTAGTGTCACTCTTTCCAGTTAAAGAGAGCAGAGGTCACACTTTGAAGACAACTGTCTGCAAATTTAGAACCATGACATTTTGTCTATAGTGGTTTCTGGGAATGTGCCCACACCTGGCTTAGACATGGATAATTATTCACCAAGGAATCTTGGAACAAAAATGCAGTTATGTGTCCAGGTGGGTGGCGCACACTTCTAATCTCAGAATGTGGTGGGCAAAGGAAGGATCACTGCAAGTTCCAGGTCAGCCAGGGCTAGTGAGACCTGTTTGCAAAATAAAACAATATAATTAATTTGTTTACAAATTAAAACTGTTCTTAGGTTCTGGGGTTGTGACACTGAGCCTCAAGCATGCTGGGCAAATACTCCTCACTGAGCTATATACCAACTTTCACTTTATAATTTTTTTAATCTAACTAATTATTTTTTTAATTTTTAATTATTTTTTATGTGTATGAATGTACTGTCTGCATGTAAATTTGTGCAACCATGTATGCAGTGCTGTGGAGGTCAGAAGAGGGCATCGGATTCCCTTGGAAATGGAGTCAAAGATGGGTCTCAGCTGCCATGTGGGTGCTGGGGATTGAACTCAGGTCCTCTGCAAGAGCAGTTGGTGTTCTTAAGTGCTAGGCCATCTCTCCATCCCTCCAACCTCCACTTTTTAAAAATAATTTAATTTTATTTTATGTGTGAGCATTTTGTCTGCCATGTATGTATGTGCACCTACGTTGTTCAATGTGAGAAGAGCCAGCAGAGGGTGTCAGAGCTCCTGGAACTGGAGATTTGGACAGTTGTTAGCTACCATTCCGGTTCTGGAAACTGAACATGGGTCTTCTGCAATAGTAGGCAGTGTTCTTAACTGCTGAGCTATTTCTCCAGCCCTCCCAACTCTAATTTTTAAACTCAGTATCAATCTCTGAATTTTCTTGTATGGGTATGCTTACATGCATGTACACACATGCACGTGTGTGTGTGCACACACACACACATTTTAAACACTAAAGCTAAATCATAATAGGGCAAATTCCCTATTTCTAAAAGTTATTGAGCACTAGGATGTGACCCAAAGACCCAAACTGACCCTGAGATTGTGGAGAGCTTTGCTGGCTCTGCCTCCCGAGTGCTCACCTTTAATCCCAGCACTCAGGGGGCAGAGGCAGAGGCAGGCGGATCTCTGTGAGTTCAAAGCCATCCTGGTCTACATAGTGAGCTGCAGGCCAGCTGGGAGTAAAGGGAGAGCCTGTCTCAAAAAAAACCAAAAAGATTCTAGAAAAAACAAAAGTCTCCTGTGAACAAGTAGTTCAAGGAACCACAAAATGGACTCAAGGACCCACAGTAGAAGCAAGGTCTGTTTTCAACAAATGCAGAGCAACAGTGACAGAAAATTCCTAAACAAACCATCTTCATGTTCACCAGACCCAGGACCAGTGCACTGGGTGTGGACTATTACACCTAAATACCCATTATGCCCAGTCAGCTGTGTATCCCTGCACCCTGACTGCTTAATTTAGATCACTATCCCTGGATCCAGGAGAGAGACTTGTGGCATCCTGCCTCCTTTTTTTTTTTTTATTCAGAAACTTTATTATAAAAGTAGTTAACTTGTCTCATCTGAGACTCAATAATAATCAATACAGATTCTGAAAATTTGACACTTGGAGATCAAACACCACTGACATTAATAACAATATAAATAAGTACAGCCATAATTCATAGGAAGTAATTTTTCTTTAAAAAATTTTTTTAAGCATGATAACAAAAACAATGCTTAGGAATAACATTTTTTTTTGGTTTAATTTAAAATCTTTTTCTTCTGTTTGATCATGTGACCCATGGTAAATGTTCTTCCTTTTGGCTTCCCTTCTGGAAAACCTGGTCTAAAGGTAAGTTCAGGGTTACTGTCCAGATTACAAAATATTTGGATTCCTCCTGGACTGGGGCAAATTGTGAATAAGCAGAATTACTTGATAAAAATTCACATTTGTAAGCACCACTATCCACTGTAATATGCCCCAGGCTCTGTTACTTCCTGTCCGCTGCTACTCCACTTCTGTAGGGTCTTACTGAATACTTGTTGAATGAAGCTCCTATTAATTGATAGGTACCATCTGATTAAGGTTTTCCTGAACATCTGCAATGTGCTATGCTATGTACTAGTAAAATGTAGTCAGAAAGTCACCATGACTTTATGGAGCAAACACTTGCAGGTATAACTTAAGCTCATTTTCTAATGCCCAAGAATATTTACTTTATTAAAATACTATATAATCACTTCATTAAGATCCCACAAGTGGACTGGAGAGATGGCCTAGTGGTTAAGAGTGCTGACTGCTCTTACAGAGGACCCGGGTTCAATCCCCAGCACCCACATGGCGGCTGAGAACCATCTGAAACTCCAGTTCCAGGAGAACTTCAGTTCCAGGGGAATCGGACACCCTCTTCTGACCTCCGCGGCATTGCAGGACATGGGTGCACAAACTTGCAGACAGTACATTCATAGACATACAGAAGTAATAAATAAAAAAAATTAAAAAAAAAGTTAAAAAGAAAAGATCCCACATGCTTTAGGATCTTTAAAACATACTTTACAACAAATAATTAGCTTCAAAATACTATACACTTACACAAAGATGACAAACACACAAAGATCACAAACCTTTCACAAATTACAACATTTTGGGGGATTTTTTTTGAGACAGGGTCTTCCTGTAGTCCCAGCTGGCCTACAACTCACTATCTAGACCAAGCTGGCCTTGAACTCACAGAGATGCGCCTGCCTCTACTTCCCAAGTGCTGGGATTAAAGGCATGCACCAGCATGTCCGGACTCAATCACATTTTAAAAATCCAACCTTAGTAGAGATGTGAATGGAACCTACATTTATGAAGTCATCCAATAGTGGCAGATAGGACGTTTCCTAAGTAATCTTAATTAAGGAGCTTACTTAGTCTCCTTTAAAAAAAAAAACAGCTAGGTATTTTTTCTCTGCCCAAAACACATTCATAGAAATAGTCAGGCCTTGCCAGGCATGGTGGTGCACGCCTTTAATCCTAGCGCTTGGGAGGCAGAGGCAGGTGGATCTTTGTGAGTTCAAGGCCAGCCTGGTCTACAGAGCGAGTTCCAGGCCAGCTGTGGCTACAGGGAGACCCTGTCTTGTAAACACCAAAAAATAAAAAATAAAAAGAAAGAAAGAAAGAAATAGTCAGACCTTTTGAAGAATGACACACCAGTTTCCCTGATCATAGTAGCTTTTCAGAACACTGATTTCAAGGCTGTCTGGATCTGGGACTTGTGTTTTATGAGCATGATGAGCTGAGGCACTGAGGAAGCAGGGTTCTCAATTGGCTTCTGGTCTCAGAGGCCTCTGGAGCCTGTCCCTGCCACCAGCTGATGTGGAAATAAAATGCTCTCAGATCCTTGCTGCATTACAGGAAGCTCTCTTGCCAACAGGGGCTCTGTGGAGAAGGGGAGGTGGAACAGTTGGTCAACCAGAGTTCCCCAGGGGCCTGTCTACATGCAGGGGAGGGGAGGGGAGGCTCCCTGAAGACCAAGTCCTTCTGCAGGGCAGCCCTGCTCTTCATTTCCAGGCTGAGTGGACTCTGAGATGGAGCTGTTGGGCACAGTGGCTTCTTGTCATGCTATCTGTTCCCCCAGAGCACAGCCTGTCCAATGGAACAGACTGCCAATCCTTGTGTTCTTGAAGCCTGCTGTCCATGGTCTGTGGCCATAACAGCTCAGTGGGGTTGGAATTTGCATTGAGCCAGCATCAGCTCAATCCTCTGCTTGTCCTTGAGCTTCTTGTGCATCTGTGCTAGGTCTGGGGTGTGGGATGAGAGGACACAGGCCAGTGTCATTCAGTGTCCTGGTGCAGGAGCTACCTGCTAGCCCACTAGAGGACACCCCATCATCTTCACATCCCAGGGCAGCTCCACACTCCCCCACCACCCCACCCCACTCTGCTCTGGGCTCACAGTTTCCTGTGATTCTACAAGGTAGTGGAACTGGCTACTTGACTACATTGGCAGGGCTGGGCTGAAGGGCGAGCTGCCTGTGAGGAGTCTTGAATTAAAACATGTACCAGGAAGAAGAGAAGCACCGAGAAAAAAAATGGGGCACCCAAGTAAGTGGAGGCTTCCTTCTCCCAGAGAAAGAAGCAGGCCAGGGGCATCTTTCCCTAGACAGGACCTCATGAGGGAGGACTTAGAATCAGGGGGCACCAGAAATCAGTGGGTGAGTGGTTGCCAAGTGGCCCAAGTCAGAGAGGTGACATCTGGAGGGAAGGCTGATAGGAACTGTAATCAGGTGTAATCAGGGTCTAGGAAGAGGGCAGGAGCACTTGAGGTGGAGGAAGGGCAGCCTGAAAAGGGCAGGGGTTGAGAGCAGCTACTGAGTCCACCCATGCCAGGACAAACCTGCAGAGAAAGGAAGCTTAGCAGCAGCAGCAAAAGCAGCAAGATTGGGTGCTCCCACATGGAGCACTCATGTAGTTCTCCCAGTACACAAGCCCCATGTGCCCTCCCCCTCCTCCACAGGGCCCTCAGCATCCTCTGCAGCCAGGTTCTGTTGGCTGGAGGCTGGCAGGTTCTAGCCCTAGGTGCTCAGGGGATCTGGAGTTAAGTCCTACATCCCAGTGTCTGCCCACTGGGCAAATGCTGTAGCCCCTAGAGAGGGAAAAGGCACTGCAGGCAGGGACTCTGTCCAGGAAGTATATGCAGGCTGTGCCTAAGGATGCCCTCCTTCTCTGCCCCAGGCCTGTGGCCTTCCATGAGTTTTCCCTCTGCTCCATCTTTGTCTTAAGGTGCTGCCAGGCATAGAAGGTGAATAGCTCCTTACAGACTCACTTCCATTTCTCACTCTCCAGAAAAGTCAGGAATGGAAACAAGCCAGATTATCATCAACAGATTAATATGTAAGGAAATTGGGACATGTACACAATGAGATATCATTCAGCTGTATTACAAATGACTATATTATGAAATTCACAGGGGACTTGGTGGAAAGGGAAACAATCTTCCTGAAGGAGATATCCCAGACCCAGAAATCAAAACTTTGCATTTTCTCTTTTATAGCTGGATAGTAGCATTCAATTCTTAGATGTGCATGTTTCAACTGGAAACATAGAGCAGTCAGAAAACTAAAAATGGCTGTGGTGGATGTAGGCCTCATGGAAGATAGAATGTAGTGATGTAAAGGAGGGAAGGAGAATAATAGCAGAGGAATGATTCCATGTGGGTGTGGAATGGGAGAGCAGGGCAGGGGAGGGAGGAGTCAGAGTTAGCTACACTAAGGACTAATCACAAGACTTGGGACTGCTCCACTATAGAGGCTTCTATTTTACCAAATACATTATTACTTATTTGTATGTGTGTGAATGTATTGCCTGCATGTGTGTAAGTGCACCCATGTCCATCAATGCCTGTGGAGGTCAAAAGAGGTAATAGGATCCTCTGAAACTGGAGTTGCAGTTCATTGTGAGCCACCATGTGCATGTTGGGAATGGAATCCACATGCTTTGCATGAGTAACCAGTGCTCTTAACCACTGAGCCATCATGTGTTTACATACATTTACATTTTTTACTTATTTATTTTTTGGTCTTTTCAAGACAGGGTCTCCCTGTAGCCCCAGCCTTCCTGGAACTCACTCTGTAGATCAGGCTGGCCTTGAACTTACAAAGTTCCTGCCTCTGCCTCTGCCTCCCAACTGCTATATTTGCATTCTTAAGACAAGGAGATATCTTACAACAAGTGCCCAAAACCCCTATGTATTAGTCACTTTTCTGTTGCTGTGGTAAAACACCATGACCAAAGGAACTTATAAAAGGAAGAGTTTATTTGAGCTTACCATCAATGTTTCCAGGGAATCAGAATCCATTGTGGTGGGAAGCATTGGTGGCCGGGGCTGGAGCAGCAAGCCCAGGGTCACATCTGGCAATGAGCACAGGAAGCAGAGAGAGGGCGACTGGAGGCCACAAGGCTTGTTAAACTCACTAAGCCTGCCCCGAGTGACATACTTCCTCTAGCACAGCCACACCTTCTAAGACCTCCAAAAACAGTGCCACCAACTGGAGACAAATGTCTGAATACTTAAAGCCTATGGGGGACACTCATTCAAACCACCACACCCTACAAGAAACCACAGGTTATTCTGCTCAAAACAGTCAACTTCCTCATGGAGAATATTGAGAAAGACTGAGAAAGAGATGAAAAGCATGTTTGGCTGAATGAGTGAGCTCTGGAGGGGTGGGGGAATGGGGGGGCACGGGTCTAGATTTGATAAAAAAATAAAAATAAATTTATGTGAAAAAAAAAGAACCACAGGTTAGCAAAGAAAAAGTCCACTGCCAGGAATGGACTCTTGGTTTGAAGCTGATGATTTAGGGTCCCATAGCCCTACAAACAAACCTAGCCATTCCCCACCAGGAGTTGATGATAAGTTCCTGATATATTCACTTTGAAAATCAGCTTTAAAGCTCATAATGGGCTATGCTGCATTTTCCTACAAACTTCCTGTTTTTGATCCACCTCCTCTCTGCCTTTCCTCTTCCCTGTCCCCCCTCACACTGTCACTTTCATTCTCCTAATACATAATATCAAGGCTTCATTCCACATGACATTTCCTCATTGCTCTATATTCTTTCTACCCTTTGGGATGGTATTTTCCCCTCTCATTTCAAGTTTCTTGTTTGATGAACTGTGCCTGCACCCACATATTCGAAAATTGGATCCAGCATTAATGTTATCAGAGAGACTATCTACCACTCATCTTTCTGTTCAAGAAAATGTACATAATTCAAATAACACCCGTGGATACCCTGTTCATAACCCCAATAGACAATCTACTATTATTGTGGTAAATCAGTGTAATATTCAAATTAATTCATCTGAATTCTCTTTATAGCCACAGATTAATTAGTCTCTCAAACTTCATCAGAGAATAGTATTTTTGCTATAGATGTTGCTTACCACAGGGATACACAACTTGGCCACATGCTAATAATAAGTCTTTTGAGTGTTCAGCCCCAAACAGGACATCTATATCACAACAATCCCACAAAGGCTCAGGGATTGTAAAATAAGTGGAAAGAATGTGCAAGCAGAGGCTGGGACAAATTTCCGCCTTTTATTCTGGAGCTATTGACAATTGGTAGGTTTATTGGAGGGAATCAGTGTTCCTCAAGGGAGTAGCCTCAGCTATGACAACTTCTCTCCATGGATGGTCCCATACTCAGGTGTTTGTGTTCAGAGCAGATGTCATCTCTTTGGGGGAAAATTAACCAAGGAAAAAGAGGAGTAAATGTTGAGTAGGTAGGAAAGATGGATGGATTTGTCTTGACTTNAGCTGACCTGGAACTCACTCTGTAGACCAGGCTGGCCTTGAACTCACAAAGATCCACCTGCCTCTGCCTCCCGAGTGCTAGGATTAAAGGCATGCGCCACCACGCCCGGCTCAGAATACATTCTTTAAATTCCCAGAGAATAATAAAAAGTGTGGGGAAAATGAAAATGTACCTCACATACCCTTATCGGTCCTCCTGTATTTAAATGCTCACACATATAATACAGAAATTCCAACATAAATATTGACACATAGATATTACCTGGCTTTGTATGCAATTGCATTTATATTTGTTTATTTTCCAAATATATTGAGTGAAAAAGCATTTGGGAAATACAGTTATGAAACTCTCTAGACTTGAGCTCCCATTGCTTGGAGTCATTGAAATAGTGCATCTGTTTCTGTTCCATTTAATATTTACAGGATAAATACTGCTAAGTATTTATTCATTTTCTAGATCCATTTTCTCTGGCTTTTTGACCATGTCATCATTTATTCTTTAATGACACATTCTTTATTGATGGTTTTCCCTCCACCACACTTGGAGGCTGATACACAAACCCCATCCACTGGATTAGAGGGAAAAGGGAAAAGGAATGAAAGGCAGTTGTCAGTGGCTCTCCTCAAACCTTAGGGCTAAAGGCTGATAACATTCCCCGAGCCTGTTTTCATCTGACATACACACCAGGCAGTGCCCTATTGCCACTGCTGGACCCCCAGGCTGTTGCTTGATTAGTGCTCTTCAATCTAAATTCCCAAGGGCACAAACTCACCACACACCAGTCATCCTTCTGATTGCACTCACTGGAATTCACAGGCTGGCATCTGATTGAATTTCCTCAGCCAACTTCTGCTAGCAAACAGAACTCAAGCCTGATGGGGTAAATACATGTGTGAAATACTTGTATGATGTATAGTGGAGTGGAGATAATTGTATGATGGTGAAAAGAATCAGTTTATTCATCCACAGCATTCTGTTTTAATACCCAGAGTGAAGTAATATCTCAGGGATTGCATTCAGACCCCCTGCCTCATAGTCTGTAAATATCACTTATACTTGTTAGAGTTTTTAATCCCAGGGCTGTCTCAAGTGTTTGGTAATGCAGGGAAACCCAGCCTAGGGCCAGGTTTAGGTGTAAACAGACAAGCAGGTAATTTAGCACTATGTAGCCACAGGTGGCCTCTTTCTACCTACAGTATATCATTGAAGTGTCTTTTAACAACTTCTCACCTCTAGTTTTATTAATCTGGTTTTTTTTTCTGTCAGTTTTGTGGTTACCTTGACCAGTCTTTTGTTAGATTTTTTTCAATGGATAGATAGATTGATTTTATGCAGTGATTTCTATTATGTGTTTTTTCTTCTTCTCTGTATTGGTCATTTTGTACCATCCACTGAGTTGCATTTAGCTTCTTTATTAAGGGGAAAGTTGAATTCCATTTTTATGTCATTTATTTTGTTTCATACCTATATTGGAGGTCATGATTTTTATCCATTAAGTTTTTCTTCAAAGGTGAATTTCATAGGAATTTGTAAATTCCCCTTTTGCTGAAAACAATCACAGAAAATTCATACAAGGTAAATTTCCACTAATGAACAAGTATTTCTGTAGTGACTTTGATTTCTTTTACTATTTAATATTTTTTTTTCCTTTTTTTTTTTTTTCAAGACAGTGTCTCCCTGTAGTCCTGTAGTTCCAGCTGCCCTGAAACTTACTATGTAGGCCAGGCTGACCTGAGATCTGCCTGCCTCCTCCTGGGCGCTGGGATTAAAGGCATGCACCACCACACCCCACTTATTTCTAGTTTTGTTACCTAATTACTTAAAAATGCATGATCAATTTGTTTTTATTTTTATTTGTTATTTTTAGATTATGTGAGTATCCTGCCTGCATGTGTGTAAAGGCACCCATGTTGTGCAATGCTGCAGAGGTCAGAAGAGGGCATTTGATCCCCTGGAACTGGAGTTGCAGGTGGTTGTAAGCCACCATGTGGGTACTAGGAAACAAACTCGGGTCCTCTGCCAGAGCAGTCAGTGCTGTTAATGCCTGAGCCATCTCTCCTGACATACATATCAATTTTAAAATATCTTTCTACATGATGCTTTGTAACCCATAATGTGATCTTTATAGAATATTTTTATGTAAATCTCAGAGTTTTTCATTCTTACTTCCTCTAAGTGGCAATCTGTGGATTCCTTAAAATTCCATTTATCTATGAACTAATTCTTATGTTGAAGGTTTTTTTCCTCCTGAGTTTTGGAAAAATCTCGAGTTTTAAATTGGAATGCAGAAATTGATCATTGTCATTGTGTCAGTATCAATCTTTACCATTCTAGTTGGAATTATAAAATGAAATGCAAAAATATTTCCAATTGTTATTTTCACATGACTTCTATTTTTTTTTTTACTAATATGTACTGATATTTTTATCTCTTTTCCTTACATTTGCTTACATTCTGGTTTACCATAAATGGGAAATCATATTCCAACCCGTTTGTATATTCTTTTCTTTTTTCTTTTTTTTTTTT
>VZQC01003239.1:80176-103461 GCA_009823505.1 Rhizomys pruinosus | reverse complement strand
TTTTGAGGCTAAAAAAGTGAGTGGAAATGTCTCTTTGAATTTTTTCTCCAGTTGCTTGTTCTTGGTGTAAGGAAAGGCCATTGATTTTTTGTTTGTTGTTATTGCTTTAAAGAAGCTTTATTTACCGCATATATCTTAAGCCTGTGCTGGAAATACAGCACAATCTAAAAAGGTTTTTCAAATATAAAGCTAAAGGTAACTAAACTAGTAGCATGTCTAAAAACAGAACTCTAAAACTTTTTAAAAACATTTATATTAGTTTTGTTCTTAACCCTCAAAAAAAAGTTCACATTTCAAGTTATAAGCTCACCTCAGTAGTGTACATGAAATGGTTTTGAAACAACAGAAACAAGACTGCAGACAGGAGGGCCTCTGCACTACAGTGGCTGTCACCAACACTTGTTTCTAAGGTAGTTTGGTAGTTACCATGTTAAGACAGTGCTTTTTTTTTCTTTTTTCTTTCCTTTTTGGCAAATATTTTCCAGGCACATGTAAAATACAGCAAGAACATGGAGTTTCCTCCCCAAACCTCTCTGTGACATCTCTGGGAAAGGAGAGGACTTCTTCCTTCACTCTAATCAAGGGATGAGGAACTGATTGAAGGCACCTTTTTTTGGGTCCCTCATCCCAACCCATCCATGTGTGGGTACAGCTTGTCAGGTGCACCCTCACATGGCAAGTCTACTTATGCCATTCAACAATGATGAAGTGGAAAGTCAGGAATGTTTAAAGGCCTTAGCAGATACTCAACAGTCTTCTACAACATTTAAGTAAATATACCTAAAATCATCTCATCAAGATGAGGGAAAAAGAAGGCATTTGGGAATCTCTTAAAAAAAACAAACAAACAAAAACCAAACACCACCACCACCAACAACAACAAAAAAACCCTAAGATTATTTGTTAGGGGCATGAGTCTATTATGAATTCACAAACATTCAAGAATTCAGTCCATCAGCAAAAAAATCAGGAGGGTGTAAAGATGTGTTATGATAAGTACACATCCTTGCCTTTGGCAATTCAATGCTGGCCATCTCTCTACACCAAGGTCTTGTTGACCCCAGGACAATTAATTCATACATCACTAACTCTGAGATCTGACAGAAGGAAAAGAGCAAAAACAAAGCTCTTCACATTTGGTTGTGAATCTCACTATTTTGCATCTTACAACGTGGGTGACAGGCATGTCCTCTGGGAACTCATACTGTGGAAGATCCTTTCTTATATAGCATATCCAAGCAAGCATGCTAGTTTTCCTGAGCCTTAAAATCCCTTCATCACTGTTAAGCCAAGGAGTATCAGGAGTGTCTAGCTCTTGTTCAGTAGACCATCTTTTGGTAAATACTTCAGCCATCAAATCTAATAAATTTTAACACCTTTTAAAGCTCCATGGGTTTCCATAGTGATAAATTCAGCCTGATCCAATGTTATGTTCCTTCTACAATTACCCCATACCCTTAGAATCCATTCCCACACATATCTCCAGACTTCTGCCTGAATTAATTAGGAAACCCATTAAGTTTTTCATGGTGTAGCACACCTCCTCCTGAACCACACTTTCTGTCTCACCTCCTGAGACCTGCTTAGCCTTGAGTCTGCTTAAAGGTCCAGAGGCAGCAGTTGATGGGCACTGAGGGATATCTTCTCCATCTTGTCCCTAGGGATCTGGTCTCTCAGGCAAGGGGTCTGCGCAGTGTAGGGATATATTCTTTGTTGATGGTAGGGATATTAACTACTCAGGCAAAGGAAATCCCTCAGGTCCTGAGGGTTCAAAGCCCTTGACCTCATCAGGGCGTTCCCACACATCTCCATCCCAAGTTAGAGGATCCCACTCTTTACCTAGCAGTGCCCACACTTTTAGTCCTTCTTTAATTAAAGTTCATTGTAAGTCAGCCAAACATATAATGAGGTCTTCAGGTTGACTTTCTGCAGCATGAGCTCTATGGCTGCCAGAGAGAAGACTCTCTTCCAGCAACACAAAGAAACTTTTAAACTTTTTTTTTGGTCTTTTTGAGACAGGGTGTCCCTGTAGCTCTGGCTGTCCTGGAACTCACTCTGTAGACCAGGCTGGCCTTGAACTCACAGAGATCAGCCTGCCTCTGTGTCTAAAGTGCTAGGATTCAAGGAGTGTGGGACCACACCTGGCCCTGAAAATTTTAACCTTTTAATGCAGATCTGGAGCTGTTTAATTTTATTGTTGAGTTCATTCTTTTCACTCATCACTTTACCGAGAATGCTAGAAGCCAACATCGTTATTTTCCTTATTTTTCTGCAGACTGTCAGATATTTTATGTATGGAGTCACCAAATTCCTAGCCCCTCACAAGAGATGAGTTAGAAAACTGAAATGCATCTATCTTCATAATTGCTTCAAATAGTCCACACTGTGGATTGTCAGTGATCTCCGTGCTCCCCGGAGAGTCTTTAGGAGCTATTGGTTTCCTTGGGTTGGAAAGCCTGCTCCAGATACCAGCAAGTCCCTTAAAGAATGTATCCTGTTTCACCAGACAACTTCTGCCACCACAATCCATATTGGTCAGAGTTCTCTAAAGAAACAGAACTGATGAAATAGATTGCTTTTCACAGGATGGTCATTTGCACAAGATTAACTCTTTCACTTCATCTTGGAAAGTCTTTTTATACTGTGATATTTTCTTCAATTCCTTTCTTCACAGTCTCAGTGGTATTAATGTTTTCATTTTCTTTGTTAGGTTTATTAGATATTTTATTTTTGTGTGGCTGTTGTAAATGGGATTGTTTTCCTGATTTTTTTGTATATTTGACAGTGGTGAATAGAAAGTCTGCTAATTTCTACATTCCCTAATTTTTCGAGGCTTGCTCTGCTCCTAATCCTGTGGTCTATTTTGGAGGTTTCATGAGCTTCTGAGAAGAATGTGTTGCTTCCTTTGTTTGAGTGTAAACTTCTAAGATATCTGTTTGTTGCATCTGATTTATGGATTTATCTAAATCCCATGTGTCTCTGTTCACTTTCTGTTCAGATGATCTCTCTATTAGAGATAGCAGAGTATTGAATTTTCCCACTATTATTGTGTTGGGGCTAATCTTTGGTTTTTTATCCAGTAGTATTTCTGTTTATAAAATTGAAAGAACATGTCTTTGGTGTTTTATATTTAGAAATTTAGTGTCCTTCTGACCAATTATTCTCTTATTGAGGGTGAACATTTGCTTATCTCTTCTGCAAAATTAAGTTTCAACTGTATTTTGTGTGTTTTTTTTTGTAGATACACTTGCTTAATTCCTAGTTCCATGATTGCCTAGATTTTTCAGTTCCTGGATCCTTTGTGGTGCCTATCTTTGATGACAACCCATGCTTCTTTGAGGCAGCAAGAAGATGGATCCTCTTTCCTAATCCAATCTGCTAGTCCATGTCCTTCCATTGCAAGGAATTGGGGCCACTGTTATTCAGAATTATTATAGATAATGTGTATAAGTCCTGTTCTTTTTTGATTTTGTCTTGTTCTCTTTGGTCTTTTAGATGAGTAGTTTTCTCATTATTTTCCTCCCATGACATCTAGANCATTGCAAGGAATTGGGGCCACTGTTATTCAGAATTATTATAGATAATATGTATAAGTCCTGTTCTTTTTTGATTTTGTGTTGTTCTCTTTGGCCTTTTAGATGAGTAGTTTTGTCATTATTTTCCTCCCATGACATCTAGATGTGCTTATCCCTTACTTTTGGTCCTAGTATTCTTTCCAGTATCTTCTGTAGAGCAGTCTCCATGGTCATAGATTCAGTCTGCATCATGAAAAGCTTTTACTTCTCTTGCAAGGTTTTGTGAAGTGCAAGTTTCAGTGCTTGCAGTTGTGGAAAGAAATTATTCCAAGCTTTCTGACCTTAATAGTTTGCATAAAATCAAATATGATAAAAGAAAAATAATGAAAAAATATTTTAAAACCTTTTTCAATTGAGCAATCAATCAATCTGTTATTGTCCTTTATCAGGACTCAACCCTTCTCTCTTACAAATTTCAGTATTTTTGTGTATTCTGTGTGGTTAGTGTTTTAACTTTGATATGTCCTGGAGAGTTCCTTTTCTGAAGCTGTCTATTTGATGTTCTGTGGGTTTCTTTTATCTGGATGTTTTTCTGTAGATTTGGGACATGTTCTTCTGTGATGGAATTTAAAATATTATCCATTTTGTTCTTTTTTTTCTATGTCCATCATTTACAGGTGTGGCATTTTATTTATTTATTTATTTGTCTTTTTTCGAAGGTGTGGCATTTCAATGGTTTCCTAAAATTCCTGTATATTTCTTTATAAAGTTTTAAATTGGACTTTTCTATGCTTTACCTAAAGCACTTTTTTTTATTTTTTATTTTATTTTTGTATGTGTATGAATGTACTGTCTGCATGCAGGTTTGTGCACCCCTGTCGTGCAATGCCGCGGAGGTCAGAAGAGGGCGTCGATTCCCCTGGAACTGGAGTTCTCCTGGAATTGGAGTTTCGGACGGTTCTCGGCCGCCATGTGGGTGCTGGGGATCGAACCCGGGTCGTCTGTAAGAGCGGTCGGCGCTCTTAACCAATAGGCCATCTCTCCAGCCCTACCTAAAGCACTTGTAACTTTTATTTATGAAAGAACCATTTGTTTTAGTTAGCAAAATGGAAAGGCTGCCCTCTCGTGGTGTGTGCCGTACACTGCAGTGTGACTGCTGGCCCTGGATTGTCAGCAATGGGCTTCCTGGGACACACCCAGAAACATCCATTTCCTGTAAAGCCTGGGGAGGAGTTGGCGGGACCAGAGCTGAAGTGGAGAGGTGCCAAACTCCGGCGGGACCCTTGGTTTTTGGGGACCTGGAAAACTCCACAGAGACCTGGGGAGCCCTCCACCTGGGGAGCAGGGTGCTGCGGAAACGGAGGCAGGCAGAACTAGACCGGCAGGGGACTCAGCCTAGCTACGAGAACCAGCTGTTGCAGAAGGGATTCCCTGAGAGTCCTGGAGGTGCCAGGAGGAGTTGGGGGGACGTGTGGAGGCGAGAGGGGGCAAGTGGGCAGGAGGGGAAGAGTGCGGTAGAGGGGGTGGGGGTGGGGGGAACCGGAGGGCCAGGGAAAAGACTTCTGGACTTTTGATCAGAGCGGTCCTGGGCTCTCTACAGTCAAAGGGTCAAAGTTGGGGTCTCTGAGCACAGGCAGGTCCGTGAGATTCACCTGGAATTTAAACATTGTTTCTGCTTACTATGTAGCAAGGAATGCAGGACTCCATATTCCTTACAGACTCGTGGGGCTGTTGGCCTGTGCATCTTCTTAGATTTAGACCNGATGGTTGTTAGCTGTCATTTGGGTGCTGGGAATTGAACTCAGGTCCTCTGCAAGAGAAGTGAGTGCTATTATCCTATAAGCCATCTCTCCAACCCCTTAATATTGGTTTTTGACACAGAACAAAAATATGTGTTTAGAAGGTACAATATGATATTTTGTTTAGTAAATACATTTTTGAAATTGGCTATTAAATTAATGCACTTAATACTTCATGAATTCTCATGTTAAAACTTATATAATGGAAGAAATGTTTCAAGGTCATCTCTAGACAAAAAAAAAGAAAAGAAAAAAAGAAAGAAAAGAGAAAACTAGCTTATAAGCTCTGTAACTATTGCCCATGAAATTTTCAGAATGTGAGAACCTTAATGCCAATCAAAGCCTTCCCAGTTCATCAGAAGAGATAAATTTAATGTCTCAGTGAAATACATGATAATCCAGAGGTTTAAAAGTGACATTTCTCTTCTATATTCCTTGAAACAGAGATGAACAGTCCCTCATTTACATGAATGGATCATGTGCCTTTTCACTGAAAAAAAAAATGAATGTATCATGTAAATTTGGTACATTCATACAATGAAGCTCTTCTCAGTGGCAAAGAAAAAATTAAGGAATTTGCAGGTAAATGAATGGAACTAGAAATGGCTGTACTTACTGAGGTAAAACAGATGCTGAAAAACAAGGCACAGGTGTTCTCTCTCAAGTGTGGATCCTACCAACAACTCCTGGATAGAAACTCAAAGGAGGTAATTTCACTATGGGCTACAGATATGTGCACTCCCTAATTATGCCAACAGTGTTTGAAGAATATAGAATTTACTTAAATGCCCATTAACAAATAATTTACTGAAATATATTTCTAAAGAACAAAATACACTTCCACCATAGAGAAGAGTAGAATCTTCTGATACTGACAATAGGATTGATCTGGGGGACAGTCTTTCCAGTAAAATAAGTTGGAACGCCAGTACTGCATGATCTGAGCCCTAAGGGGAATATGAAAACAGAAAAGATAGATGATAGATGTTGAAGATACAATGGCAGCTGCCAGTGAATGGGGAGAATGTGGGATAAATATAAAAACAGTGTCATTGCTTTATGGCTTAAGTCAGTCCTACAGTTCTATGCCACTACAAGGTAAAAAAAATTCTGCAACATGCATTTTCTATCATAATATAGGAAAAGCTCAATTTAGGTACACTCAGCATAGGAAATGATAATATTCTACATGTGGTTATATTAATGACTGACTAGATCAATATCCAGTGTGTATGTATAAGCACATATCAGGGACTGGAGAGATGGCTCAGTGGTTAAAATCAGCAGATGCTCTTGCAGAAGACCTGGGTTTGGTGCCTAGCGGTAACATAGTGGCTAACAACCATCTTTAGCTCTAGATCCAGGGGATCCGATGATCTCTTCTGGCCTCCACAGTCATTGCCTGCATGTGGGGCAATTACTGTTTTGCAGGCAAAACACATATATACATAAAGTAAAAATGGATAAAATGATTTCATACAATGCATTTTGATCATGTTCACATGCCTCCATTTTCCACCAACACTTTTCTGCCTCACTTCCACCTTCATGTCTTCCATTATTACTTGTCATTTTTTAGAGGCCCATCAATTCTAATCTGAAGTTCCTGAATGATTTAGGGTGTGGATCTATGCCCTGGGGTTTAGTGACCCTACAAGTCATCATATCATTAAGGAGAGCTGACTCTCCCTCTCCCAACACTTACCAATTTCCAGTTGATGCTAAGTTAGGGCTGAAGGGTTTATCCACCTACTGTGTCCACACTAGCCTTCTGTCTGGATAGGATTTTCATTGGTCTTTAGCAGGCAGTGCTAATTGCTGTGGATTCATATGTGTAAATACCATGGCATCCAGACCACAGTTTCCTTGCACTGATGTATCAAACAATCTTCCTGCCATGTCTTCCAAAATGAACCCTGAGCCTTGGGAGGAGAGAGTATGAAATAGGTGTTGCATTCAGGGATGAGCATTCTGTGGTCTCTTTTTCTCTTCATGTGGATGATCTGTGGGTCTCTGTGTTAATAGCCATCTGCTGTAAGGAGAATCCTCTCAGGTGAACATTGAAAGGTACATTCAACTCTGGGAATAACAATAACTCCTTTAGAGTCAGCATAATACTGTCTTTAGCAGAACGATAGGAGCTTCTCTCCCAGTGCCAGAGACCTGTCTTGCTTAGGTTCTTGGCCTTGATAATAGTGTCTGATATGGACTCAGTACTGTGAAGCAGGCCTTATATCCATCTAGACCATGGTTAGTTACCCCAGACTATTCACTCCACTGTAGGAATGGGCACATTGTGCCAAGTCAGTTCCTTTTGTAGATTCTTGTGTTCCCAGGTGGTTAAGGTTGTTGGTTACATTCCAATGCCAGTGATTGTAGTATGATCAAAGCTAGTGAGCAGACATGTAGCTTCCAGGTCAGTACCAATTTGATCCCCCCTTATTTCTTCTAAAACTCATGGACACAGTGTCTTCAGCAACAGAGTCTTACCATCAAGTATTGGATTTAACCAAGTGCAGTGGGAATATCTGTTATTGCTTTAGGATCTATGACTGTGCTGGATAGTTTTAGTGTCAACTTGACACACCTGGGTTGAGGGAGGCTCAATTGGGGTATTGGCTCCATTGGCTTGGCCTGTGGCCACATCTGTGGAGTATTGTCTTGATGGTCGAGCTGTGTGTGAGGGCCCAACCCACAATGAGTGATGCCACCCTGGGCAGGTTTTTGTGTACAGTATAAGAAGGCAGGCTGGGCATGAGCCAGGATAGCAAGCCAGTGAACAGAATTCCTCCATGGCCTGTGCTTCAGCTCCTGCCTCAAGGTTCCTGCCCTGAGTTATTGCCTTGGGCTCCCTGAGTGATGAACTGTGACCCAGGAGATGTAAGCTGAATAAACCCTTTCCTCCCCAAGTTGGTGTCGGTCAGAGTGTTTTGTAACAGCAATGAACAATGATGTATCTTGTCAACCACTTGAAAAGAGGGAATTCATTCTTGGCCTTGGGTTTTTATTAACTATCTTGTGTCTATTGAACACGTGTTATGTAGTAATTATGTTTAAAATTTTTTTGGTCTTTTTTGAAACAGGTCTCCGTGTAGCCCCAGCTGGCCTGGAGCTTACTATGTAGACCAGGCTGGCCTCCCAAGTGCTGAAATTACAGGCCTGAGCCACCATGCCCGGCATGTTTAAATTTTTGAAGAGTATATTTGCTTATATTGAACAAAGCTTCTCTTTTAGATTGCCACATGGCTCTCAAGAAGAGATGTGTCCCTGAAAAAAACAAGTTTCTGGAGTGTCACCTAAGTGAAAAAGTTGGGGCCTGGAGAGATGGCCTATCAGTTAAGAGTACTGACTGCTCTTGCAGAGGACCCAGGTTCAATCCCCAGCACCCATATGGTCATATGGTGGCTGAGAACCATCTTTAAGTCCAGTTCCAGGGAAATCCGACACCCTCTTCTGACCTCTGCAGCATTGCATGACAGGGGTGCACAAACCTACATGCAGACAGTACATTCATACATATAAAAAATAAAATTAAAAAAAGTGAGAAAGTTCTTCCTAGTAGAATTCTAGGTATTTGATAATAATGGAGATCTCTGAGGACATGATAAAGATGGCTTTTAGTGTTACTTCATTTACAGAGAGAAGGAACTGAGTATCCAGGTCCTTTTGAAAACACTACAGGGTCACAATCACTATATGGAATTGCAGAAAAATTAGTTAGCAAAGTAGAAGATACAAACTGAATTACATTTTGATCTTTTATTAGTGCTACTGGCAGGGTGTTTGTTTTAATGCATGATTTTCTTTGATTGAGTCCTTTGCTTTCTCCATCTTGTCTTCAGTCCTTTTTAAGCTGGTTCTGATATGTGGAGTGATCTGTTTTGTTTGTGCAGCTTTCTACTGACTTTTTCAATATTGGAATTGCATTTCTTAGTTCTTTCTCCATTTTAATTTGCATTTTCTTTGCATTTCTCCATATTGAATGCAACGTTCATATCCTGCCTTGTCCTCATTACTTCATTTCCTTATGTTTTCTTTTTTCAATTGTTATTTATTTTTATTTTTTAATATATATCTTGTTCAAGATTATCAAATCTAGTCTTATGTCCCCCACCCTATCCCCCCACCCCACCAGAGCTCATGTATTCTGCCAAACATGCTTTTCATCTCTTTCTCAGTCTTTCTCAATTTTCTTCATGTGGAAGATGACTGTTTTGAGCAGAATTTCACTCTTTCAGTCAGTTCTTTGATGCAGTCCTCTCTGTTGTTGTTGTTTCCAATATGCATCACTCCCAACTGCTTGGATAAAAGCTCAAGGGGCCGTGCACAAGAAATACAACTAGGTAATTGGTACTAGCATCCACAGATGAGGGATACCATTCATCGTTTGTTTTTCTGGGACTGTGTTATTTCACTCAGCATGATGTCTTCTAGCTCCAGCCATTTTCCTACAAAGCTCATGATGTCATCTTTCTTTACTGCTGCATAGAACTCCATTGTGTAGATGTACCACATTTTCTCTATCTACTCATCAGTTGAGGGGCATTTGGGTTGGTTCCAGCTCCTTGCTATTGTGAAGAGAGCTGAAATAAACATGGCCGTGCATGTATCTCTGTGGTGGGGTGAGTCTTGAGGGTACATGCCTAGGAGTGGTATGGCTGGGTCGGGTGGCAAGTTCATTCCAAGTCTTCCAAGGGTTCTCCACACTGCTTTCCATAGTGGCTGTACGAGTTTACATTCCCACCAGCAGTGGATGAGTGTTCCCCTTTCCCCACAACCTCTCCAGCACTTGGTATCATTTGTTTTCTTGATCCTAGCCAGTCTTATTGGAGTAAGATGATATCTTAAAGTGGTTTTCATTTGCATTTCCTTAATGATTAGTGATGTTGAACACTTCTTAAGGTGTTTCTCAGCCATCTCTAATTCCTCACTTGTGAAGTCTCTGTTCAGCTCTTTGCTCCATCTATTGAGTGGGTCATTTGTTTTCTTTCTTCTTTGTTTTTTGAGTAGTTTATATATTCTGGAAATCAATGCTTTGTCAGATGTTTCTGCAGTGAAGGTTTCCTCCCACTCTGTGGGATTTCTCTTCACTTCCTTGATTGTTTCTTTTGATGTACAGAAGCTTTTGAGTTTAATGAGGTCCCATTTGTCAATTGTCGACCTTAATTCTTGCGCAGCTGCTGTCTGATTTAGGAAGTCTTTTCCTACGCCTATGTCTTGTAGTCTGCTGCCAACTTTTTCTTCTATCACCTTCAGAGTTTGGGGTTTCACGTTGAGGTCTTTAATCCATCTGGAGTTGACTTTTGTACAGGGCGAGAGGTAGGGGTTTAATTTCATTCTTCTACAAGTGGTGATCCAGTTTTGCCAACACCACTTGCTGAAGATGCTGTCTTTTCTCCATTGTGGTTTCTTGGCCCCCTTGTCAAATATGAGATGGCTGAAATTGTATGTGCTCAGATTTGGATCTTCGGTTTTGTTCCATTGGTCAACAGGTCTGTTTTTGTGCCAGTACCAGGCTGTTTTTATGACTATAGCCCTGTAGTATAGTTTAAAATCTGGTATAGAGATCCCTCCTGTGTAGCTCTTTTCACTCAGGATTGATTTGGCTATTCGGGGTCTTTTGTTTCTCCAAATGAATTTAAGAACTTTTGTTTCCAAGCCTGTGAAGAAACTCTTGGGGATTTTGATTGGGATTGCATTAAATCTATACAAGAGTTTTGGTAAAATGGACATTTTTACAATGTTAATTTTCCCAATCCATGAGCATGGGAGGTTTTTCCATCTTCTGAGGTCTTCTTCAATTTCTTTCTTTAAGGGTTTAAAATTTTTGTTGTAGAGGTCTTTGGTGTCTTTGGTTAGGTTTGTTCCTAGGTATCTTATTGTTTTTGAGGCTATTGTGAGTGGGAAGGTCTCTTTGAATTCTTTCTCCAGTTGCTTGTTCTTGGTGTAAAGAAAGGCCATTGATTTTCTAAGGTTAATTTTGTATCCTGCCACTTTGCTGAAGCTGTTAATCGTTTCTAGGAGTTTTCTGGTGGAGTTTTTTGCATCTCTTAAGTAAACAATCATATCATCAGCAAATAGGGATAGTTTGACTTCCTCTTTTCCAATTAGTACTCCTTTAATATCCTTTTCTTGCCTTATTGCTCTAGCAAGTGTTTCAAGCACTATATTGAAGAGGAGTGGTGATAGGGGGCAGCCTTGCCGAGTTCCTACCTTTAAAGGGAATGTTTCCGTCATTTCCCCATTTAGGATGATATTGGCTGTGGGTTTCCTGTATATGGCTTTGATTACATTGAGGAATGATCCCTCCAATCCAATTCCTTCTAGGACTTTAAGCATGAAGGGATGCTGGATTTTGTCAAAGGCTTTTTCAGCATCAATTGAGATGATGGTGTGGTTTTTGTCTTTGATTCCGTTTATGTGTTTGATGATGTTTATTGATTTTCGTATGTTGAACCATCCCTGCATCTCTGGTATGAATCCAACTTGGTCATGATGGATGATCTTCTTGATGTGGGTCTGTATGCGATTTGCCAGTATTCTGTTTAGAATTTTGGCATCTGTGTTCATGAGGGAGATGGGTCTATAATTCTCCTTTTTAGTTGTATCTTTGCCTGGTTTTGGTAATAGAGTGATGTTGGCTTCATAGAAGGAATTTGGGAGAGTTCCCTCTGATTGTATACTTCTAAACAGTTTCAGAAATAATGGTTGTAGGTCTTTTTGAAATGTTTTATAGAATTCTGCTGTGAAACCGTCTGGGCCTGGGCTTTTTTTAGTTGGGAGGCTTCTTACTACATCCTCTATTTCTTCATATGTTATGGGTCTGTTTAAGCTGCTGGTCTCCTCTTGGCCAAGCTTTGGTGATTCCCAAGATTTCAGATATTCATCCATTTCTTCTAGATTTTCAAACTTGGTAGAATATAGGTTCTTGTAATATTCCCATATAATTTTCTTGATCTTTTCCTTGTCCGTTGTGATATTTCCCTTTTCATCACAGATTGTATTGATTTGGAGTTGTTCCTTCTTTCTTTTTGTTAACTGGGCTAGAGGTCTGTCTATCTTGTTTATTCTTTCAAAGAACCAACTTTTGGATTCATTGATTTTTTGTATTGATTTCTTTGTTTCTATTTCATTGATTTCTGCTCTGATGATTGTTATTTCTTCCTGTCTGTTGCGTTTATGATTCATCTGTTGTTGCCGCTCTAGTGCTTTTAGCTGCAGTGTTAGAGCATTCACTTGTGCTCTTTCTGTTTTTCTAATGTAGGCACCCAGGGCTATAAACTCCCCTCTTAGGACTGATTTTAAGGTATCCCATAGGTTTTGATGTGTTGTATTGTGTATTAGTCAGGGTTCTCTAAAGAAACAGAAGCAACAGCATGAATACATAGCTATATACAATTTATTGATTTGCTCATGTGACAGAGTTCAAGGAGTCCAACAGTAGCCGTGCTGCACTGGAGAGGCTGAGAATCCAGGAAACTGCTCAGTCCATAAGGCTGGATGTCACAGTAGTCCCAATCTGGTGCTGAAGGCCTGATGGATTCCAGGAGATCTGCTCCTCTCAGTACACGCTGGGATCCAAAGGGCTGATCACAGCAGCAAGACAAACTCACCAGTGTGAGAGAAGCAAGCCACAGGAAAAAAGGGACCAGCTCCCTCTGCCATGGCCTTTAATACTTCATGCCAGCAGAAGGTAATGCCCACATTTGGGGTGGGCCATCCAGGTTGAGGTAGTCCAATCCCAAGATCCTTTTTCTCTTATTTGTACCTTAGTCCAGTCAAGTTGACACCCAGGATTAACCATCACTTATTGTCATTGTCATTCAGTTCCAGGAATGCTTTTATTTCTTTCTTTAAGTCTCCCTTGACCCATTCATTATTCATGAGTGTGTTGTTTAGTCTCCATGTGTTCTCATAGGCAGTAGGGCTTATCCTGGTGTTGATGTTGAGCTTTATTGCACTGTGGTCTGATAGAATGCATGAAATTATTTCAATCTTTTTTTGTGTTTGTGGAGGTTTCTTCTGTGTTCCAGTATGTGGTCGATTTTGGAGAATGTTCTGTGGGCTGATGAGTAGAAAGTGTATTCTCTGGTATTAGGGTGGAATATTTGGTAGAGTTCTATGAGGTCCATTTGGTGTATCATATCGTTCAGTTCAGATGACTCTCTGTTTATTCTTTGTCCTATTGACGTATCCAAAAGACTCAGTGGGGTATTGAATTCCCCTAGTATGAGTGTACTGGGGTTAGTATGTGACTTGTCCTGGAGAATTGTCTTTATAAAGTTTGGTGCACCAGAGTTTGGGGCATATATATTCATAATTGCAAAATCTTCTTGGTGAATTGTTCCTTTGATAAAAATGTAATGGGCTTCTTTGTCTCTTCTGATTTATTTTACTTTGAAGTCTATTTTGTCCGATATTAAAATAGCAACACCTGCTTTCTTTTTGGTACCATTTGCTTGGAATATTTTTTTCCAACCTTTCACTTTAAGGTGGTGCCTGTCCTTGAAGGTAAGATGTGTTTCTTGTAGACAGCATATCAATGGATTCTGTTTCCTAATCCAATCTCCCAGTCTATGTCTTTTGATTTGGGAATTTAGTCCATTAATATTTAAGGTTATGACTGATAGGTTTGTGTTGCTTCCTTTTGCCTTATTATCCATTTGTGGTTTTGGTTTAGGTTTCTACTTCTGCAGATATGCTTTTATTGATTTCTCTTTTTAGGTGCCTGGGGATGGTTGCTCCATTCTTCTGTCCTTTGAATTGCTTCAAGTATTCTCTGAGTGGTTGGTTTTCCAAACGTGTATTCTTTCATCTTTTTTATGTCATGGAAGGATTTTCCCTCTCCTTCATGTATAGTCGACATTTTTGCTTGGTATAGTAACTGGGTTGGCATCTATTGTCCTTTAACACTGGAAATGCTTTGCTCCAGGTTCTTCTTGCTTTCATAGTTTGCGTTGAGAAGTCAGTTGTAGTTCTGATAGGTTTCCCCTTATAGGTCACTTGTTGTTTTTCTCTTGTGGCTTTAAGGAGTTTGTCTTTGTTTTGGGTGTCTAGCATTTTAACTATGATGTGGCATGGAGAATTTCTTTTCTGATCTTGTCTGTTTGGAGTTCTATGTGCTTCTTGTATTTGTATTTGTTTGTCTTTTTTAGTTTGGGGAAGTTTTCATCTATTATTCTGTTGAAGATCTAATCAATACCATTTCCTGGGGATTTTTCTCCTTCCTCTATTCCCATGATGCAGAGGTTTGATCTTTACATAGTGTCCCACAGTTCCTGGTTGTTCCACTTTTGTGTATTTTCAAATTTTTCATAATCTTTATTTGAGGTTTTTAGTTGTTCTGTGTTATCTTCCAGGTCTTATATTCTTTGTTATGTTTCCTCCATTCTGCTTCTGAGGCTTTTTCCATCCCTTTCCTCTTGATTGGATGAGCTTTTGATTTCCTTTTTCATTTCCTCTTCTGATTTCTTTAGTATTTCTTCTTCCTTTTGGAGCTTCTCAATCTCTTCCTGTAGTTCTTTGCTTTGCTGGTTGGTTTCCTTACCTTTTTCAGTATGGGATCTTTTCAGTGTTTCTACTTCCTTCTGGAGATTGTCATTCTCTCTCTCTAGGTCTTTCTTGAGTTCTTCATTCTCTTTTCTTAAATCTTTGATTTGCTCTTTATAATCTTGTAGTTTTTTAAGTATGTTCACAATTGTGTTTCTGATATCTGTGTCCTGGGCCATCCCCAGGGGGATCCCACTGTAGGACTATTCCATAGGGTTGGTAGAGCTTGGTGGGGGATTATCCTGCCCCTTTCCCGTGTTCCCTTCTTTGTGTTCCTGGTATATGGGCTTCTCCTGGCCTGTATTCCAATGTGAGCCCTAAATGCCTCTTCACTGTGTTGAAGGCTTGCTTTGCTTGCCTCCTTCAGATGCCTTCATAAACCCAGTTGGAAGGGGGTGGGGGGGTTCTCTTTAGCCTGTGCCCTGGTACCTGCACCTCAGCTGGTCTTGGGAGATCTCAGATCTCAAGATTCACACAACCCTACCTTTTATCCCAGCTTCGAGGATAAGCCACAAAAAGCCACAAAAGCCAATTAAGCCAAAGGCAACTGGATTAACTAGATTAAGTCAAAGAACAATCGGCCTTGCTGAAGCCCCCAGCTCCTACCTACCTACCTGCCCTTCAGCTGGTCTTGGGAGTTCTCAGATCTCAAGACTCACACAACCCTACCTTTTATACCAGCTTGGAGGATAACTCCACCCCCACAGCCACTAGAGCCAATTAAGCCATAGACAACTGGATTAACTATATTAAGTCAAACCACAATCAGCCTTGCTGAAGCACCCAGCTCCTACCTACCTACCTGCACTTCAGCTGGTCTTGGGAGATCTCAGATCCAAATGACCAATTTTCTTTGAGTGCTTAGAGGTACTTTACATAGGCCTGGAAAACGTCCCCACATGTGTAATGCATGGAAAGAAATTGCACCCTAGAACAAAATTGATTATTCCTTAAAATAACTTAAAATATAAGGACCAAGGACCATAGTGTAATTTAACAGTTTTAGCTCACATGACAGTTGATTTGTAATCAGCTCCATCAGCACCTTGATGAACACTCTAAATTAGAGATGAAAACTTAAATAAGAGTAAAATATGACTCTTAAGAATATAATAGTCAACATCACATTTTAAACTTCACAGGAGGTTACCTTCTCAGATAAGCCTGCTGGAGTCTGGATCTAGACTCTAGTGTGGGGCTCTTGAGCCCCTACTGTATGGCCTGTCACAGCCATTGGCCTCTGATTTGTACAAAAAGCATTAGGAAAATCACCTAGAAACCTTGGCTGTGCTAGGATTGAAGGCATGCTAGGAATAAAGGTGTGGCCCACCACACCTGGCTGGGGAACTTACAGGAGTGGCCAGATGAGCAGGGAAACCAGTTTAAACCCAGGGAGTCATGTTTGCTTCCTACAAGGAGTAAGGGGATGGGGGAAACAGATAGGAAGCACAATGAAGCCCATTAGCTACCCCAGGAGGGGTAGCTCTCCCACCCTGGAGGTGGGAAACAGGGCTGGCCCAGGCCATTCTGGTGTCCGTTCTGCAACCAAACCTGACCAAGTTACCCACATGCCTTTGTCTCCTGAGTGCTGGAAGAGTTTGGAAAGCTTTTGTTTTTATTTGTTTTTTTTTTTTTAGAGTACCCAAGTTATACCACTAAAATATTTATATTTCTGATTAGGCATGCCAGAATAAGATTTTACTAAGTACGAGGGCTTAAGGCATTTACACCCTCCAAATAGATTCTTACCCATAAGCTGAGCTGAGGTTTCATAGTTTAAAAAGACTCAAATACACCTTCAAAACATCAGGAGCCTGGGCTGAGGGGGGCTGCTCTAATATCTTAAAGTGACCACAAGAATGTTTTTTGTCTTTTTTGAGAGAGGGTCTCCCTCTAGCTCTGGCTGTCCTGGAGATCAGGCTAGCAATGAAATCACAAATATCTGCCTGCCTCTGCCCAAGTGCTAGGATTAAAATCGTGTGACACCACACCTGGCTAGGAAACTAAAAGCATGGAGTGAAGTACAGTTTTCATGAATTTGATTCACTCACTTCTCTGAGACCAACTCTTCCTCAACACAAACACACAACCTGCCCAAAAGATCAGCAAGGAGAAAGGCACAGACCCAGAGAGGTCCCTTTTCCTCCCATGAGGAAAAAGGGAGGGAGGGAAACAGGCTCAAAAATTCATGCAGGCTGGGGTGGTGGTGCAGGCCTTTAATCCTAGCACTTGGGAGGTAGAAGCAGGTGGATCTTTGTGCGCTCAAGGCCAGCCTGGTCTACAAAGTGAGTTCCAGGACAGCTGGGGCTACAGTGAGACCCTGTCTCAAAAAGACCCCCCAAAAAAATTCATGCAGAAGCTGAGCGTGGTGGTGCACACCTTTAATCCTAGCACTTGGGAGGCAGAGGCAGGAAGATCTTTGTGAGTTCAAGGCCAGCCTGGTCTACAGAGTGAGTTCCAGGACAGCTGGGGCTACAGGGAGACCCTGTCTCGAAAAGATAAAAAAAATAATTCGTGCACAAACATAACAGAGCCCCAAATCATTTCCTGACTGCTCTCCCTCATCCCTTGCAGCCAAGAGCCTATAATGCACCCCATGGAAGCCATGCAGCACCCCACTGATCCAGGTGTCAGACCCCAAGATTGGTCTCCAGCAGAGATGGAAAGGTTGCCATGTGGGCATTCTAGAGAGCTCAGGAATTTCCTAAGCTCTAAGGACCTCCTCCCAATTCAGACCAGGATTCCTGACTAACTGCTGGTGCAAATTTTTCTAGCTAGTCAGAGGCAGATTATCTCTGGGCTTTGAGATAGCAGCTGGGTAGAGGAAACTCACCAAAGCAGACCAGATGGGCTGACCTTGAGCTCACAAAGAACTGCCGGCCTCAGCCTCCCAAGGACTGGGATTAAAGGTGTGTTCCACTACACCTGGTCCAAGAATTCATTCCCAGTCCCTAAGGCTAGTTAATGTTAAATACATCCACCCAGAGAATCTGGCCTGCAGAAATCTCAAAAAAAATTAGGTAATTCTAAAGCAAGCAAGTTACCTCACACAATCCCTTTTGAAAGCAGACACAAATCAAATTTTAGGCCTTTAAATGCATTTTTAAATATCAATTTTTAAAGTTTGCAAGTTTGTATCTAGTCTGGCATGCCAAAATGAATGATTCTGTGCACTTTATAGGATTGAAACTTGAAGTGGCCACTTTGATTGACAGAACCAACATGAGACAATTATAATTACCAACTTAAAAACACATAAAATCTTAGACTCATTGAAGAACAGTTACCATAAACACATGACATAGTCAGATGAAGAGAGGAAACACTGCGCACATGGAGCTGATGCACTGTCAATCCCAGAACCATAAATCCAGACCCCTTGCCTGCATTCCAAATAGCTGAGGTGAACCCCATGGTTTCACATTACCAGTGGAGAGTTAGGACATCCCCCATGTCTGTGCTCAAGGAGCAATACTGTGTCCAGTTTCTCCTTAGTGACCTAGTCCAGAAATTTGAGTTTAAACAAAACCAAAATGAAAGCAAAAAGAAAAAAAGGAATTGAGCTCTTTCTTACCCAAAAGACACAGCCAGCAGAACGAGATGTCTCTAGTCCCTCTGGTGGGAGAGAACTTCCTGAGCCCCCCTCCAAGGGTATTTTGGTGGGGGGGGGCAAATGAATATCCTTAGCAGAGGCACCTGAAGGGAGTTTGGGGGGTTAGGATGGGGGGAACCTTCATCCAGGTGACAGTCAAGGACACAGGGCAGGGCCAACTTCTCAGTGTTCTTGTAGCAGGCTGAGTTATGCTCAAGCAGAACATCCTCTGCTGAGGGGCCCTTAAGACTTACAATTATGGCAAAGGGGGGCAATGCAAATGGCCTCCTCCCAAATGGATCCAGGTCCCAGGATTTCATTTTAAGGCCATGGGTCTGGTTTATGGCTCCTGAATGTGGAGAGAAATATTATCCAGGAGGGCAGGAAATGGTAAGGGAGGAAAGGGGTCTGTGGTGGTGGGGGGCACCCCTGCTCACCCTAGTGCATGGCCGAAAAACAAGAACACAGAAGGGGGCCTACTCGCCAATCAAGGAAGGGGGTGCCTCGCCAGCACCACGGGGTGGAAAAACCACATTGGGCACCAGATGTAGCCAATCCCCCAGGCCTGCTGGGGAATTTCAGGGTTCTTCCATGAAGGAACAGGGGTGAGAGGTGCAGAGTCAAGACACAGACCCTGGGAGTCAGGTAAATGCAGACAGAGGACGAGCTGTCTCAGACTCATTTATTGGGGGCAGGGTTAGTGTTTATGTACTGTTCCCATTCCCGTTCTCCTCTTGTCTCCTTGTGATTAGCCCAGGTCTGCAATGCTGCTTGTAAGGTCTCACCTGCCTAGGGCAGGGTAGGTTGATGAGGGACAAGCTCTGCACATGCATAATTCTCAGCATACTGGCTACTACATATGTCAATCATCCAAATCACCTAAATTGCAGGCCACTAGACAGGACTTACACAAGCTCAGTCCTGACGGAGATGATAATCAAATCTCCCAGAGGACACAATACTGACTGGAGTCCAGTGTTCAGCTTGAAAGAGTACTTTTTTGGGGGGTGGGGTGGGGGGTTGAGACAGGGTCTGTCTTTAGTCCCAGGTGTCCTGGAGCTCATTATGTAAACAGGCTGGCCTTGAATTCATAGACATGCACACGCTTCTGCCTCCTGAGTGCTGGGATTAAAGGCATGCACCAACACACCCAGTCTCAATCTTCTTATTTTTGATCCACCTCCTTTCTGCCTTCCCTCTTCCCTGTCCTCCCTCGCACTGTCACTTTCATTCTCCTAATACATAATATCATGTGACCCTGTCTACGGGTCATGTAACGTTAGGTACTCGAGGGATCCCCAAAACCTGCAGATAAGCGAGAGAAAAGAACGAGACTTTGCGAGGTGGTCAAAGTCTGATTTATTGAATTATGACAGCGGTTTTTATTTAGTAAAAGGCGGGAAGAATCAGGAAGAGGGAGGGGGTGGATAGTGGCTCTTGTAAAAGTTAAAGTTTATCGGGGCTAGATGCTTGCGCCGGCAGGGATTCTTTGTCCGTGATAAGCTTCCTCCGGGGGCTGTTGGCTCCGGCAGATAATATTTGCATATGATAAGGTTCCTCCGGAACATCAGGTATGCAGGTAGGAAGCTTCTCTGCACGTCTGCACCTTAGAGGACAGTTCTGAAGCTATTTCAGAGTTAGCTCTTTACGAGCAGGCTTACAGCTCCTAACAATCATGGTTTCATTCCACATGACATTTCCTCATTGCTCTATATTCTTTCCACCCTTTGGGATGTAATTTTCCTCTCTCATTTCAAGTTTCTTCTTTGATAAACTGTGCCTGCACCCACATATTTGAAAATTGAATACAGCATTAATGTTTATCAGAGGGAATATCCACCACTCATCTTTCTGTTCAAGAAAATGTACATAATTCAAATAATACCTGTGGCTACCCTGTTCATAACTCCGATAGACAATCTATTATTATTCTGGTAAATGGGTATAATATTGAAATTAATCCATCTGACTTCTCTTTTCAGTCACAGATTAATTATTCTCTCAAACTTCATCAGAGAATATCATTTTTGCTTTAGATATTGCTTAACACAGAGATGCACAACTTGTCCACATGATAATAATAAGAGTCTTTGAGGAATTCAGTCCCAAATGGGACATCTATATCACAACAATCCCATAAAGGCTCAGGGATTGTAAAATAAGTAGAAAGATTGTGTAACCAGAGGCTGTGCATGACAACAAGGGAAAGGATTTCTGGGAACCCTGGGGCAGCTGCACATGTGAAATCACAGTGCTTGTAGCATCACTTGTAAGTCCTGTACAAATTCACACTAGAGAAAATCCCAAAATGGAGCTTGGGAGGTTGGCACAAATTTTCATCTTTTATTCTGGAGCTATTGGCAATTGATGGGTTCTGGGAGGGAATCAGTGTTCCTCAAGGGACTAGTCTCAGCTATGTCAACTTCTTTCCATGGATGGCACCATACTCAGGTGTTTATGTTCAGAGCAGTTTTCATCTCTTTGGTGAAAAATAAATGAAGAAAAAATGACTAAATGCTGAGTAGATAGGAAAGGGGGATGAATTTGTCATGCCTTCTTGGAGGGAAGTGTATATGATCAGAATACATTCTTTAAATTCCCAGATAATAATAAAAAGTGTGGGGGAAAATTAAAATGTACCCCACGTACCCTTATCAGTCCTCCTGTATTTAAATGCTCACAAATATAATACAGAAATTCCAACCTAAATATTGATACATAGATATTATCTAGCCCTGTGTGTAGTTGAATTTTTATTTGTTTTGCAGATATAGTGAGTGATAAAAATATTTGGGAGAAACAGTAATGAACCTATCTAGACTTGGGCTGTCACTGCATGGAGTCATTGAAATAGTGCATCTGTTTCTTTCTTTTGCATTTAATTTTGACAGGTCATATGGTGTTAGGAATTTATGCATTTTTTTTTTCTGGATGCATTTCCTCTAGCTTTTTTTGAAAGGCTGATTGATATATATATTTTTAATTTTTTTATTATTTTATGTGTATGAGTGGACTGTCTGCATGTAAGTATGTGCACCCGTGTCATGCAATGATGCAGAGGTCAGAAGATGGTGTCGGATTCCCCTGGAACTGGAATTAAAGATGGTTCTTAGACACCGTGTGGGTGCTGGGTATCGAACCCAGGTCCTCTGAAAGAGCAGTCAGTGCTCTTAACTGCTGAGCCATCTCTCCAGCCCCTCCTCTATCTTTCTGACTATGTCATCAGTTATTCTTTAATGACACCTTGTATACAATTGAGGTCTCTTTTACAACACCTTCTCATATCTAGTTTTATTAATCTATGGCCTAGCGGATAAGAACGCCGACCGATCTTACAGAGGACCCGGGTTCGATCCCCAGCACCCACATGGCGGCCGAGAACCGTCTGAAACTCCAATTCCAGGAGAACTCCAGTTCCAGGGGAATCTGAAACCCTCTTCTGACCTCTGGGGCATTGCACGACACGGGTGCACACACTTGCATGCAGACAGTACATTCATACACATACTAAAATAAATTAAAAAAAATTTAATCTATTTTTTCTGTCACTTTTATGGTAATATTGACCAGTCTTCTGTCAGATTTTTTTCAATGCATAGATTGATTGATGTTATGTAATGTTTTCTATTGTGCATTCTCCTCTCTGTATTGGTCATTTCTTAATGTCTGCTGAGTTGTGTTCAGCTTTTCATTATTAAAGGGAAATTCAAATTCCACTTTTATGTTATTTATTGTGTTTCATACCTATATTTGAGGTCATGGTTTTTATCCATTAAGTTTGTCTTCAAAGGAGAAATTTGTAAGAATTTGTAAATTCCCCTCTTGCTTATACCAATCACCCAAAATTTATACAAAATAAATTTCTACTAATGAACAATTATTTCTATAGCGTCTTTGATTTCTTTTGCAATTTATTTATTTATTTATTTTTTGTCTTTTTGAGACAGGGTCTCCCTGTAGCCCCAGCTGTCCTGGAACTCACTCTGTACACCAGGCTGGCCTTGAACTCACAAAGATCCGCCTGCCTCTGCCTCCCAAGTGCTAGATTAAAGGAGTGCGCCACCATGCCTGGCTTGCAATTTATTTATTGCTTGTTTCTGTGTGTGTGTGTGTGTGTGTGTGTGTGTGTGTTTTAAGACCATGTCTCCCTGTAGTCCTTTAGTCACAGCTACACTAGAACATACTATGTAGGCCAGGCTGGCCTGAGATCTGCCTGCCTCCTCCTCCTGTGTCCTGGGATTTAAGGCGTGCACCACCACTCCCCGATTATTTGTAGTTTTGATCCATAAGTTACTTAAAAATACACAATTTATTTTTATTTATATTTAAATAAGTGTAATTTAACTGAAAAAAAGAATTATCTTGTTTTCCATTATGCTTAATGAGACAATTATTTTACAAAACTTCTTAAAGCATTCGAATCTGAAGACAGTGAAAACATTTGAATGTTTTTAGCCATGAGGACTTGGCTTGGAGGGCTGGAGAGATGTCCTAGCGGTTAAGAGTGCCGACCCCTCTTACAGAGGAACTGGGTTGGATCCCCAGCACCCACATGGTGGCTGAGAACCGACTGAAACTCCAATTCCAGGAGAACTCCAGTTCCAGGGGAATCTGACACCCTCTTCTGACTTCCGCGGCATTGCACGACATGGGTGCACAAACTTGCATGCAGACAGTACATTCATACACATACAGAAATAAATAAAATTAAAGAAAAAAAAAAAGAAAACTTTGCTTGGTTGCTGGAGATAGAACCTTGGACTTCATGCATTCTCCAGCTCTAGTTTAGAGTGCTTGGTGGAGATAGAACCCTGGACTTCATGCATTCTC
>VZQC01003239.1:15013-80026 GCA_009823505.1 Rhizomys pruinosus | reverse complement strand
TGTGTGTGTGTGTGTGTGTGTGTGTATGTGTGTGTGTGTGTGTGTGTGTGTATTTTTTTAAGGCCATGTCTCCCTGTACTCCTGTAGTCACAGCTACACTAGAACTTACTATGTAGGCTAGCCTGGCCTGAGATCTGCCTGCCTCCTCCTCCTGGATCCTGGGATTTAAGGTGTGCACCACCACACCCCAATTATTTGTAGTTATGTTATATAAATTACTTAAAAATACATAATCAATGTATTTTTATTTATTTTTAAAATAAGTGTAATTTTACTGAAAAAAAAGAATTACCTTGTTTTCCATTATGCTTAATGAGGAGATTATTTTACAAAGCTTCTTAAAGCATTTGAATCTGAAGATGGTGAAAAACATTTGAATGTTTTTAACCATGAAAACTTGTCTTGGTTGCTGGAGATAGAACCTTGGAATTCATGCATTCTCCAGCTCTAGTTTGGAGTGTTAGCTGGAAATAGAACCTTAGAAGTCATGCATTCTCTTTCTCCAATTTAGAGTGTTTGCTCACATCCAGTTTCCTTCCACTTTGTGCCTTAATTCTGACCACTTCTTTTTCTTTTTACAAAGTTTGATTTTTCTGTATCTTTTTTCTTCTGTTCTTTCTTTAAAAAATTAATTTCATCATTATTGTCCTTGTGCTTTCTACATTGCTTTTTTGACCTTACTGTGGGGGGTGGACTCATATTTTCTACTTTTTTGCAGGGTTTCAGTCACTTTCTGGTTTGCCTTCATTTACTGTTGTTACTGCTTCAGGCCATCCTCTTTCTAGGGATCAAGCTCAGCACTTCCAGTGTGTTAATTAGAAGCTCTGTCACTGAGCTATACTCCAGGCCAGCTGCAGAAACATGATCTTACTAAGTTCACCCCTGCAAGCAACCACACAGCAAGCAACACGGATGTAGAGCAAAATGCACTTAGCCTCACAGCTGCTTCAGACCCTGACTCCTGCTGCATGCCAAGGTGCTGCAAGACATCCCTGGGCCAAGTGCCAAGCTGTGAGGCAAAGCCTGTGCTTCCTGCAGTTCTGTTTCTTGTTCCTCACAGCAGTCTGCCAGCCCACCCTGCAGCACACTCAGCTGGGCCCTCCAGGTCTCAGTTCCCTGCAAGCAGAATAAGTAGCCCAAGGAATGCATGTTCCACCTGGGCCAGGCCCAGGAGCAGCACCTTGGCCCCCAGACTGACTAGAGCAGTTTCTCTTTGCTCTCTTGCAGCTGCGATCTCTTAAGGGAGCTAGGAGAACTTCTGGTTGTCTGGCCTATTGTGCCATGCCCACCCTGCGAGCCACCCACACTGAAACTTTTTTTGAGTCATTTTCCTTTCTGAAAACTCCTTGAAGAAACAAAGGGCTTTCTGTGCTGTGTGGTTGGGGAACTAAATAGGGATGTTAGGTGCTATGTCCTGTGTGTCTGGATGGTGGGTACAATGAGGGACTAAGAGGTATCTAATAAGAAAATATCACACACAGGCAATTTAATGTTCTAGAAAGTTGGGGTACCAGGAGACTCCCTGTTTCATAGAACAGGCCTCTGATGGCTCTGCCCTTGGAGACAATCTTGCCTACTGGTGGCTTTTCACAAGTACTAGTCAGACATGTTTTTCAGAGCCAACCACTTTCCTTGGCTGGCTGGAGTGCCCAGGACAGGGAATGGCTGGGCTCTCTCCCATATGTCCTGTGACACAGCAGGAAGAGGAGGAGGAGGAGGAGAAGGAGGAGGAGGAGGGGAGGAGGAGGAAGGGGAGGGGAGGAGGAGGAAGAGGGGGAAGGGGCAGCCACAGCGTCACCACATTGATGGTAGTTTTCTTTTTGCTTTGCCTGGAGAACTCAACACATAGAAGACTTGAGAGAGGATATAATTCACATAACCCCTACAAAAGTGAAGCATGTGATAGAACCGTTATTCAAAGGTCAAGTCTTAGGAGACATCAGGTAATGCATACTGGAGAGAAACCATACAATTTTGAAGACTGTGCATTGAATGAATTGTAAAATAATTTTTTTTAATTTTTATTTTCATATGTGTAGGGATGTACTGTCTGCATGTAGGTTTGTGCACCCGTGTTGTGCAATGTTGCAGAGGTCAGAAGAGGGTGTTGGATTCCCATGGAACTGGAGCTAAAGACGGTTCTCAGCCACCATGTGGGTGCTGGGGATTGAACCCGGGTCTTCTTCAAGAGCAGTCGGTGCTCTTAACTGATAGGCCATCTCTCCAGTCCTTGTAAAACAATTTTAAAGTTGCATAGAAGTTGATACTGTATTGAAAAATATAGCATGTGTTTAATTAAGTAAAACGGTAACTGTAGGAGAAAACATTATCTTCCCTTCAAATAGAACTCTCCCATTTTATTTTGGCAGATCATAAAGTGACGTCTAATACAAGGAAATTCTTTCAAGCTTGGATTAATCAGCAGATTGGATTTCCCTGGGAACAGATTTCTCAGGGACTTACCCCCAAATAATCTGTGTGACTTATTCCTTAAAGATTGAATGCTGGGGCTGGAGAGATGGCTCAGTGGTTAAGAGCACAGACTGCTCTTACAGAGGACCCGGGTTTGATTCCCAGCATCCACATGGCAGCTGAGAACCATTTTTAACTCCAGTTCCAGGGGAATCCAAAACCCTCTTCAGACCTCCGCAGCATTGCATGACATGGGTGCACCAACCTACATGCAGACAGTACACTCATGCCCATAAAAAATAATAATAAATAACAAAATTTAAAAAGATTGAATGCTGTATTTAAGACCTTATCATAAATATAATGAAGCTGCCTGGCAAAGTCATTGCTATCCTTATTTATGAGTACTGTTGTATTCAAAACACCCCCAACCCTTGTGTGACAACTGAACACATGGATTTGGTTTTCCCCTTTACAATGAAAGAAAGCTGTAAATGTGAGACTCTGGATAAAATTTAGGACTAAGACAACATAAAGGAGTGATTACATATGTGTGCACCTTCTAAAATATGTATGAAACAAAGGATCACATACATAAATTCACAAATGTAATGTGTGAATGAAATTCCTCTACTTTGACAAAATACCTGAAACACAAAGTTTAGAGGCTTTCTTTTTGGGGATACATTACTGTTTTTAGTTCACTATTTTCCCTGACAGAGGCAACTTCAATGGTTTCTTTAGGACCTTTACAAACATAATAGTCTCAGTTCACAGGTCAAGGAACCAGTGTCATGTGTTTTCCAACTTCCAAGTATATCTATCCTGGTTATACATCGTGGGACTGTGGAAATAACCAGGATGAGTTCAGTGACCCACAGGACCCACTGTGAGTCAGAATTTAGCCAAAACTACATTTATCATGGGACATCCATAAGCCCTCACTTTAACTGGAGGGCAAGACTGCTTTCCAGGGTCTCTGGGAATCAGTGTTAACTCATAACCATTACCCAGTAGTCCATAGAAAACCTGGATATTTCCTTTTCCCCAATGTACAGTTAATTACCTAGTAAGATGCCACAGGTTCCCCCTGGGAAAGAATGGCAGAAAGGCTCACAGGATAATGTTTTGGCATTGTGACAAGGCCTTTCCTGAAGGAGACATAGCCTTCCCTTCATTAAAGGGGTTCTGGGTTTGCAAACGGTCTCAAGTGTGGAGACTGGTCGACAGGATTGCATTCTCTATTGCTACAATCTAATGTAAACTTTTGACATTTCTTCTAGAACTTTTCTGCTTACACAGATCAAATAAATTCTTAGTACCCCTCCTAAGCATTTAATTTCTGGAAAGACCATGATTAATTAGCCAGTACCAACGGCCTATTCAGGTCATGCCTTAGTCTTTTCGAGGTATGATCTCTTTGTAGCCCCAGCTAGCCTGGAACTTGCTATGTAGACCAGGCTGGCTTTTAACTGACAGAGATCCACCTGTCTCTACCTCCCAAGTGCTTGGATTAAAGGCTGACCCCATCACACCTGGGCTCATTATAGGCATTATTTTGCCTTTGCTGCCTATTGTGATAAGTACAGTCACCTTGCCTTTGGCAATTCAATGCTGCCACATTACCCCATATTCCACGGTCTTGTTAAACCCAGTGCAATTAGTTCATGCTTCACCAACTCTAAGATCTGGGAGAAGGAAAAGAGCAAAAACAAAGCTCTTCATATATGGTTGTTCCTCTCTCACTATTTTGCATCTTATAACCTCAGTGACAGGCATGTCCTCTGGGAACTTATACTGTAGAAGAGTCTTTCTTACATAGCAAATCCACTTGAGCATGCTAGTTTTACTGAGCCTGAAGATCCCTTCATCACAATTAAGACAAGGAATATCAGGCATGTCTAGCTCTAGGTTAGTAGACCATCTTTTGATAAATACTTCAGCCAACATATCAGATAAATTTTAACACCATTTTAAACTGCATGGGTTTTCATAGTGATAAATTCAGCCTGATCCAATGTTATGTTCCTTCTACAATTACCGCACACCCTTAGAATCCATTACTGCACATATCCCCCAGAATTCTGTCTGAATTAATTAGGAACCTATTAAATTTTTCATGGTGTAGCACACCTCCTCCTCAACCACACTTTCTATCTCACCTCCTGAGATCTGCTTAGCCTTGAGTCTGCTTAAAGTTCCAGAGGCAGCAGTTGATGGGCATTGAGGGATATCATCTCCATCTTGTCCCTAGGGATCAGGTCTCTCAGGCAAGGGGTCTGCACAGTGTGGGTATATATTCTTTGTTGATGGTAGGGATATTAACTATTCAGGCAAAGGAAATCCCTCAGGTTCTGGGGGTTCAAAGCCCTTGGACTCATTAGGGCCTTCCCACACATCTCCATCCCAAGTTAGAGGATCCCACTCTGTACATAGCAGTGCCCTCACTTTTAGTCCTTATATTGTTCAATTAAATTTCATTGTAAGTCAGCCAAACATATAATGAGATCTTCAGGTTGACTTTCTGCAGCATGAGCTCTACGGATGTCAGAGAGAAGACTCTCTTCCAGGGGCACTTGGGAACTTTTAACCTTTTGATGCAAATCTGGATTGGGTTAATTTTATCATTGAGTTTATTCTTTTGCCTCATCACTTTACTGAGAGATGCTAGAAACAATCAGCCAACATCATTATTTTCCTTATTTTTCTGCAAATTGTCAGATATTTTATGTATAGACTCACCAAATTCCTTGCCCTCACAAGAAGTGAGTTAGAAAACTCAAATGCATCTAGCTTCATAATTGCTTCAAATAGACCATCATGGATTTTCAGTGATCTCTGTGCTCCCAGGAGAGTCATTAGGAATTGTTTCATTTCCTTGGGTTGGAAAGCCTGCTCCAGATACCAGCAAGTTCATTAAAGAAATGTATTCTGTTTCTCCAGACAACTCTTGGTACCATGATCCATATTATTGTTCTCTAAAGAAAACGAACTGATGATATGGCTAGATTTCTTTTGGGAGGATAGTCATTTAGGCAAGATTAACTCTTTCAATTCTTGATCTTGGAAAGGCTTTTTGTCCCATGGTATTTTCTTCAACTTCTTTCTTCAGAGTCTTAATACTATCAAGTTAGACTTCTTTCATTTTCTTTGTTAGGTTTATTGGATATTTTATTTTTGGTGTGACCATTGTGAATGGGATTGTTTTCCTGATTTATTTTTTCTGTATACTTGACAGTGGTGCATAGAAAGTCTGCTAATTTCTACATTCCCCAACTTTTTGAGGCTTGCTCTGCTCCTAATCCTGTGCTCTATTTTGGAGGTTTCATGGGCTTCTGAGAAGAATGTGTAGCTTCCTTTGTTTGAGTGTAATATTCTATAGATATCAATGTGTTGCACTGGATTTATGGATTTATCCAACTCTAATATGTCTCTGTTCAGTTTCTCTCCAGGCCACCTGTCTATTAGAGATAGCAGAGTGTTGAATTCTCCCAGTATTAATGTGTTGGGGCTAATCTGTGGTTTTTCATCTAGTAGTATTTCTTTTATAAAATTGAGAGAATCTATCTTTGATGTGTACATATTTAGAATTGTAGTGTCCTCTTGACCAATTGTTCCTTTACTGAGGATGAACTATTGTCTATCTTTTCTTCAGAATTCAGTTTCAACTCTATTCTGTGTGCTATTTTGTAGATACACTTGCTTGTTTCCTAGTTCCATGATTGCTTAGCTTTTCAGTTCCTGTATTCTTTGTTGGTGTCTATCTCTGTTAGCAACTCATGTTTCGCTGAGGCAGCAACATGATGGATCCTCTTTCCTAGTCCAATCTGCTAGTCTGTGTCCTTTCATTGCAAGAAATTGGGATCATTGCTATTCAAAATTATTAAAAATAATGGGTATAAATTCTTGTCCTCTTTTTGATTTTGTGTTGTTTTCTTTGACCTTTTAGATGAATAGTTTGGCATTATTTTTCTCCCGTGACATGTAGATGTGCTTATCCCTTACTTTTGGTCCTAGTATTCCTTCTAGTATCTTATGTAGAGCAGTGTTCATGGTCATATGTTCCTTTGGTCTGTGTCATGTAAAGCTTTTACTTCTTCAATAGTTTTGTGAAGTATAAGGCTCAGTGCTGACAGTTGTGAAAAAAAAAATAAGAATCATTCCAAGCTTTCTGACTGTAAAGTTCTTCATAAAATAAAGTATAATAAAAGAACAATAATGAATAAATATTTAAAAATTCCATTGAACAATCAGTTATTGTCCTTTATCAAGGAGTTATCTCTTCTCTGTTACAACTTACAGTACCACTGTGTAGTAGGTATCTTTAGTGTTTTAACTATGATATGTCATGAAGAGTTTCTTTTCTGAACCTATTTGATGTTCTGTGGGCTTCTTTGTTCTTGGATGCATAACTTTTTTGGTAGATTTAGGAAACATTCTTCGGTGATTGAATTTAAAATATTATCCATTCATGGCTGGGCGTGGTAGTGAACACCTTTAATCCCAGCACTTGGGAGGCAGAGGCAGGCAGAGCTCTGAGAGTTCATGGCCAGCCTGGTCTACAAAGTGAGTACTAGGACAGCTGGAGCTACAAGGAGACCCTGTCTAAACACATACACACACACACACACACACACACACACACACATTATCTATTCATTTGTTCTCTTTTTTTCTATGTCAATCATTAGCAGGTGTGGCATTTTAATGGTTTCCTAAAATTCCTTTTTTTTTCTTTTTTTTTTTTTTTTTAATATTGGCTTCATTCTTTTTTTTTTTTAGGCTGAAATTTCCTCTACGTTGGAGAAAACACACACCCCGAAAGCACAAAGTTTAGAGGCTTTCTTTACAGGGATATGTTACTGTTTTTAGTTCACTATTTTCCCCAATAGAGGCAACTTCAATGGTTTCTATTGGACCTTTACAAACACAAATAGTCTCAATCCACAGGTCAGGAACCAGTTGCCATGTGTTTTCAACTTCCATAGTATATCTATCTCTGGTTATACATTGTGGGACTGGGTAAATAACCAGGATGAGTTCAGTGGACCCACGGGAACCCACTGTGAGTCAGGAATTTAGCCAAAACTACATTTATCATGGGACATCAATAAGCCCTCACTTTAACTGGAGGGCAAGACTGCTTTCCTCGGGTCTCCGGGAATCAGTGTTAACTCATAACGATTACCAATAGTCCATAGAAAACCTGGATATTTCCTTTTCCCCAGTGTACGGTTAATTACCTAGTAAAATGCCACAGGTTCCCCCTGGAAAGGATGGAGAAAGGCTCAGAGGATAATGCTTTTGGTATTGTGGCAAGGCCTTTCCTGAAGGAGACATAGTTTTCCTTCATTCAAGGGGTTCTAAGGGTCTGTGAAACGGGCTCAAGTGTGGGACTGTGTTGACAGGCTTGGATTCTCTATGTTAAATCTATGTAAACTTCTTTGATATTTCTTCTAGAACTTTTTCTGCTTACACAGATGCAAGTAAATTTCTTAGTACCCCTCCTAAGTATTTAAATTTCTGGAAAGTGATGATTAATTAGCCAGTATCAAAGGTTATTCAGGTATGCTTAATCTTTTTGAGGTAGGGATTTCTTTGTAGCCCCAGCTGGCCTGGAACTTGTAGTAGACTAGGCTGGCTTTTAACTGACAGAGATCCACTGTCTCTTACCTCCCAAGTGCTGGATTAAAGGCTACCCTCAACCTGGGCTCATTAACAAGCATTATTTTGCTTTGTTTGCTCCTATTGTGGATAAATAATCCCTTGCCTTTGGCCAATTCAATGCTGTCACCATACTCCCTATTCCAAGGTTTGTTGAACCATACGGTAATTAATTCATGCATCACCAAACTCAAGGTTCTGAGCTGGGAGAAGGAAAAGAAAGAACAAAAACACAGCCCTCCCCCTTCATATTGGTTGTTCCTCTCTCATCTATTTTGCATCTTATAACCTCAGTGACAAGCATGTCCTCTGGGAACTTCATACTGCTGAAGATCCTTCTTACTATAGCAAATCCACTTCAGCATGGCTAGTTTTGCCTGAGCCTTATAATCCCTTCATCACATATTAAGACTAAGGAATATCAGGTACATCTAGCTCTAGGTTAGTAGACCATCTTTTGATAAATACTATCAGCCAACAAATCAAATAAATTTTAACACCATTTTAAACTGCTTGGGTTTTCATATGATAAATTCAGCCTGATCCAATGTTATGTTCCTTCTACAATTACCGCACACCCTTAGAATCCATTCCCACACATATCCCCCAGATTCTGTCTGAATTAATTAGGAACCCATTAATTTTTTCATGGTGTAGCACACCTCCTCCTGGACCACACTTTCTATCTCACTCCTGAGACTGCTTAGCCTTGAGTCTGCTTAAAGGTCCAGGGCAGCAGTTGATGGGCACTGAGGGATATCTTCTCCATCTTGTCCCTGGGGATTAGGTCTCTAGGCAAGGGGTCGGTCTCCCTGTAGCCCCAGCTGTCCTGGAACTCACTCTGTAGACCAGGCTGGCCTTGAACTCACAAAGATCCACCTGCCTCTGCCTCCCAAGTGCTAGGATTAAAGGCGTGTGCCACCACGCCCGGCAATTCCTGTATATTTCTTTCTGGTATGTTTTAAGGAATTTTATGTGGTTTACCTAAATGCACTTGTAATTTTGATTTCTGGAAGACCCACTAGTTTTAGTTAGTAAAATGGAACGGGTGCCCTCTTCTGGTGACTGCGGCACACTGCAGTATGACCCTGGATTTTCAGCAATGGGCTCCTTGTGACACACACAGAAACATACATTTCCTGTAAAGCCTGGGGAGGAGTAGGCGGGGCCAGAGCGGAAGTGGAGAGGCGCCTAAGGCTGGCCAACCTTTGGTCCTTGGGGGCCTGGAAAACTCCACAGAGACCTTGGGAACCCTCCACGTGGGGAATAGGGTGCTGCAGAAACGGAGGCCGGCAGAACTAGATCTCACTGGTTGAATGTACAAGTTCAGCCCAGTCACGGGAACCACATGGAGCAGCTGTTGCAGAGGGGATTCGATGAGAGTCTTGGAGGTACCAGGAGGTGGGGGGAGAGTCCTGGGGCAACCGGAGGTTCAGGGAAAGACTCCTTGTTTTGTGATTAGAGTGGTGCTGGGCTCTCTGCAGTCAAGTTGGGGGCTCTGAGCACAGGCAGGTCTGTGAAATACAGCTGGAATTGAAACATTGTTTCTGCTTGCTGTGTAGCAAGGAGTACAGGACTCATTATTCGGTTGCAGACACGTGGGTCTGTTGGCCTGTTCATATATTTAGACTCTTAAAGGTTATTACATTCAGGTAAATTTAAGAGCATATGAACTAAGTCGAATCCTGATTTTTGTAAGCAATTTTACTGTTTCCAAAATATCCTAAAAAATAATCACATTCAGTACTTGAATGGATGGGCTGATGTTTCCAAATCTATCCAAGTAATCTGGAGTGCACAGTAATTACTTCAAGTCAGGGGTTGCAACCCTTGCTCCTCCAGTTTAAATTCATCTGTGGATTCTGACTTCCGTGCTCTGCTTTTCTGTATCTAAGGGAGTGGAGTTTGTCTCAGGGTCTTGTCATCCCTGGAGAGCATATTAGACTTAATCACAGAAGAAATGATTCTAGATTGTATTGAATCAGAACATATATTTCAGCAAATGTCCACAATTATAATTTTAATTACTAACACTTAAGTACATTTTTTTAGACAGGATACTCACTCTGTAGTCCAGGCTGGCCTTGTACTCAGAGATCCTCCTGCCTCTGCCTTCTGAGTTTTAGGATTAAAGGTGTGGGCCACCTTTTTAAAGACAGTTCCTAGCTGCCATGTGGGTGCTGGGAATTGATCCTGGGTCCTCTGCAAGAACAGTCAGAGCTCTTAACCACTGATCCATCTCTCCACCCAGCACTCTTAAGTAAATTTAAAATTCACCATACTGTTCTATTTGAAATATATAATTGTGCTATAGATCCAACAATAAAATGCATATTCTTATGTCAAGGCCTTAATTTTAGATCCTATAGACCATAAAAGCTTAGGCCGCAGGGCTGGAGAGATGGCTCAGCTGTTAAGAGCTTTGACTGCTCTTAAAAAGGATCCTGGTTCAATTCCTAGGACCCATATGGTGGCTAAGAACTGTCTGTAAGCCTGGTGTGATGGTGCATGCCTTTAATCCTAGCACTTGGGAAGCAGAGGCAGGCGGATCTCTGGGTGTTCAAGGCCAGCCTGGTCTACAGAGTGAGTTCCAGGCCAGCTGGGGCTACAGGGAGACCCTGTCTCAAAGAAACCCCCCCCCCCAAAAGGATACTAGCATATTGAATCCAAGGATATCCTGTCACGCTATTTCCACAGTTAGGAAATGCACTAGAGAATATGACAGTGTGAAAAGCATATTCAGAATAGTTATGAGCACTCTCCACATCAGAAAATGCCTCCTCAGTCTCTTTGATGTCCTTCATTGAATACAAGCGATCTGTCCTTGTACACATGGTCAAACTGTTAATGTTCATTTCTGGGTGTGTTGACATTCAGTGAAGTGGCTGTGGACTTCCCACAGGAGGAGAGGGAATGCCCAGATCCTGCTCAGAGGGCTTTGTACAGAGACCTGATGCTGTAAAGTTTCAGCTCTGTCTTGTTTTTGTTGGTGAGAATCCTTTTGATTCGATTTCCTACTCATAATCAGAATTCCTTGGCAAACTACTATGTATGTGTGATAACTTTTTGTGTACAAGTCTCCCATCTCATTACATAAAGTGAAATTCTCAGAGGGGAAAAGCACTTTAACGTAAATTTTTGTGTTTTTCATGTTTGTGCTTTCGAAGGGGGTTATGCTGCTTTCATTTTTGTTCCCCAGATTTATGTTTCACTTTCTATGCTGATACTCTGCCATATTTATTAAAATAGCTCTCTGCTGTTAATTGAAATAAGGGGTGAAGATACTGGACATAATTTTTTTTTAATATTCTTGATTATTTTGGCAATACTGGGACCTTTGTGCTTCCCTATCAACTTTAAGATCATTTTTCAATTTCTGTTAATAATTGTGTTGGGAAATTTCATGAAATGTGTAGATGGCTTTTGATAGGATGGCCATCTCCACAGTATTAATCCTACAAATTCATGGGTGTAAGAGGTCTTTTTGACATTTAGTATCCACTTTTTACATTACTTTTTTTTTGGACACTGTCTCACTGATCATTTTTTTTTAATTTTTTAAAATTTTATTTATTTTTTATTTGTATGAATGTACTGTCTGCATGTAGGTCTGTGCACCCGTGTCGTGCAATGCTGCCCAGGTCAGAAGAGGGCGTCGGATTCCCTTGGAACTGGAGTTAAAGACTGCTTTCAGCCGCCATGTGGATGCTGGGGATCAATCCTGGGTCCTTTGCAAGAGCAGTCGGTGCTCTCAACCTCTAGGCCATCTCTCCAGCCCAATGCACACATTTTATGCAATGTCCACTGAGTTCAGAAGAGTGTTGGATGCCCTGCAACTGGAGGTACAGGTGGTTGTTAGCTGTCATTTGGGTGCTGGGAATCAAACTTAGGACCTCTGCAAGAGCAGCAAGTGCTGTTAACCTATGAGTCATCTCTCCAGCCCCTTAATATTAATGTTTGACACAGAACAAAAATATGTGTTTAGAAGGTGCAATGGGATATTTTGTTCTGTACATACATTTTTAAAATTGGCTACTAAATTAATGTAATTAATACTTCTTGAATTGTCATGTTAAAACTTATATAATGGAAGGAATGTCCCAAGGAAGTCTGAAAAAAAAAAAAAAAGGAAAGAAATAAAAATAAAAAAAAAAAAACAACAACAATAAAAAACTGCCTTATAGGCTCCTTAACTATCACTCATGAAATTTCCAGAATGTGAGAGCCTTAATTCCAATCAAAGCCTTCCCAATTCATCAGAAGAGACAAATTTAATGTCTCAGTGAAGTACATGATAAGCCAGAGTTTTAAAAGTAACGTTTCTCTTCTACATTCCTTGAAACAGAGATGCATAGTCTTACTATGAACCAAATTTACCCTCAGTCTCTGAATGGATCATGTAAATTTGGTACATTCATACAATGAAGCTCTTCTCAGTATTTTTCAGTGGCAAAGAAAAAAATTAGGGAATTTGCAGGTAAATGAATGGAACTAGAAATGGCTGTACTTAGGTAAAACAGATGCTGAAAAACAAGGCACAGGTGTTCTCTCTCAAGTGTGGATCCTACCAACAAATCCTGGATAGAAACTCAAAGGAGGTAAATTCACTATGGGCTGCAGATATGTGCACTCCCTAAATATGGCAGCACTGAAGAATATGGAATTTACCTAAATGTCCATTAACAAATAATTTACTGAAATATATTTCTAAAGAATAAAATAGGGGCTGGAGAGATGGCCTAGCAGTTAAGAGTACCAACTGCTCTTGCAGAGGACCCGGGTTCGATCCCAAGCACCCATATGGTGGCTGAGAACCGTGTTTAACTCCAGTTCCAGGGGAATCTGACACCCTTTTCTGACCTCCGAGGCATTGCAAGACATGGGTGCAGAAACCTGCATGCAGACAGTACAGTCATACACATACAAAAAAAATACACTTCCACCATAGAAAAGAGTAGAATCTTCTCATACTGACAGTAGGATTGATATGGTGGTCAGTCTTTCAGGTAAAAGAAATTTGAACACCAGTACTGCATGATCTGAGCCCTAAGGGAAATATAAAAACTGAAAAGATAGATGATAGATGTTGAAGATACAGTGGCCGCTGCCAGTGAATGGGGAGAATGTAGGGTAAATATAGAAACAGTGCCATTGCTTTATGGCTTAATTCAGTCCTACAGTTCGATGCCACAACAAGGTGAATAAAATTCTGCAACATGCATTTTCTATCATAATATAGGAAAAGCTCAATTTGGGTACACTCAGCATAGGAAATGATAATATTCTACATGTGGTTATATTAATGACTGACTAGATAAATATCCAGTGTGTATGTATAAGCACATATCAGGGACTGGAGAGATGGCTCAGTGGCTAAAATCAGCAGATGCTCTTGCAGAAGACCTGGGTTTGGTGCCTAGAAGTAACATAGTGGCTAACAACCATCTTTAAGTCTAGATCCAGGGGATCCAATGATCTCTTCTGGCCTCTGCAGTCATTGCCTGCATGTGGAGCAATGACTGTTTTGCAGGCAAAACACATATATACATAAAGTGAAAACAGATAAAATGATTTCATACAATGTACTTGGATCAGATTCAGACTCCTCCATCTTCCACCAACACTTCTCACCCCACTTTCAACTTCATGACTTCCATTATTACTTTTCTTTTTTTTAAGAGGCCTATCAAGTCTAATCTGAATTTCCTAAATAAAGTAAACTTTTAATTCACCATTAATGTTCCATCTGAAATATGTAATTTATGACATGCATCATTGAAGTTTTCATTTTAGATCCTACAGTCCATAAAAGGAAAGTATCCGTGCTGAATAATACATGGATATGCTGCCATACTGTTTCTGCATTTAGAAAAGGCATAAGAAAATATTACCGCCAGGTGTGGTGGGGCACGCCTTTAATCCTAGCACTTAGTAGGCAGAGGCAGGCAGATCTTTGTGAGTTCAAGGCCAGCCTGGTCTACAGAGTGAGTTCCAGGACAGATGGGGATACAGGGAAACCCTGTCTTGAAAAAGTCCAAAAACAAAAAAGTTGAAAATATTATCGTGTCAGAAAGCTCTTTCAGAGGAGTTATGATCACACCCTACATCAGAAAATGCCAGTCAGTCTCTTTGATGTCCTTTATTACATCAAAGCAATCTGCCTGTGGGCACATGGTCAAAGTATTGTTTTTATTTCAAGGTTTGTTGATAGTCAGTGATGTGACTGTGTTGTTCTCACTGGAAGAGAGGGAAAGCGTAGGCCCTGCTCAGAGGGCTTTGCACAGAGGCCTGATTGTGGAGAATTGTAGCTCTCTTGTTTCTGTTGAAGAGAATATTTTTATTATATTTCTTTTTCTTTTTTTTTTTTTTTGGCTATTTGAGACAGGGTCTCCTTTAGTCCCAGCTGGCCTGTAACTCACTATTTAGACCAGGCTGACCTTGAACTCAAGGAGGTCCACCTGCCTCTGCACGCTGACTGCTGAGATTAAGGGCATGCACCACCACACTCAGCTACATTTCTTACATATTTTTTGAACTCATATTCAGTGTTCCTTGATGAACAACTCTGCATGTGTCTTAACTTTGTACGTCTTCAGGTTAGTCCTTTCAGGAAGAGTTGTCCTTCTTGCCCTTTTTCCATGATAAATTTAGAAACTTTGTAGCATATACTGTTGTCACCCCGATCATAAAGCTCCATTTCTTTTTTTTTACTATTATTTATTTATGTGTATGAATGTACTGTCTTCATGCAGGTTTGTGCACCCATGTTGTGCAATGCTGCGGAGGTCAGAAGAGGGTGTCGGATTCCCCTCAAACTGGAATTCTCCTGGAATTGGAGTTACAGACAGTTCTCAGCCACCATGTGGGTGCTGGGGATTGAACCCGGGTCCTCTTCAAGAGCAGTTAGTGCTCTTAACTGCTAGGCCATCTCTCCAGCCCATAAAGCTCCATTTATAACTTTTGAATTTTGTCTGAACTATAATTGGAAGTAGAACATTAACTATGAAAACTGAAAAACTTGGTAAATATTATAAGTGATTTTACAGAATATTACAGTTGGAATATCATCTAGAAAAATCCCCATTGTGTGTGTGTGTGGGTGTTGCATTGATCACAGAATTGAGTTAGAAATCCAGGTATTTTCTTTTTTTTAATTTATTTTTTAATTTTTAATTTTTATTTATTTTTGATGTTTTGTGTATTTCATACATCATTTTTCATTTCTGTTCAGGCATATTCCCCTATCCCTTCCCCCCACCCCACCCCATCCCATCCCAGATCATGCATTCTGCCATAATTGTCCTGCATCTTTCTCTCAGTCTTTTTTTATGCTTAGGAAATTCACATTTTCCTCCATTAATTTCATATTACTCTAAAATATGGATACATACTCTCCACCCATATACAGTAATGACAGAGTCTGAAAATAATTGTTGGGTGTATTCTAGAGCCCATTGAGAGATTCACATTATAACAACATAGTTGCTTTCAGATAAACAAAAATATAACCATAATGTTGTTCAGCTTGCCTTTCGACTGGAGGATTTGGTGTTAGCATCCACAAATGAGGGAAACCATTCTCCATTTGTCTTTCTGGGACTGTGTCACCTCAGTCAGCATAATGGCTTTGAGCTCCATCCATTTACCTGCAAAGTTCATAATGCCATCTTTCTTTACTGCTGAATAGTACTCCATTGAGTAGATGTACTACATTTTTGTCATCTACTCGTCTGTTGAGGGGCATTTGGGTTGTTTCCAGCTCTTTGCTATTGTGAAGAGAGCTGCAATAAACAGGGATGTGCATGCATCTTTGCAGTAGGATGAGTCTTTGAGGTATATACCCAGGAGTGGTATGACTGGGTCAGGTGGTAAGCTCATTCTGAGTCTTTTAAAGGTTCTCCACACTGCTTTCCATAGTGGTTGTATAAGTTTACATTCCCAACAGCAGTGGATGAGAGTTCCCCTTTCCCCACAACCCCTCCAGCACCTGTTGTCTTTTGTTTTCTTGATCTTAGCTAGCTGTACTGGGGTGAGATGATATCTGAGAGTGGTTTTTATTTGCATTTCCTTAATTATTAATGATGTTGAACACTTATTAAGATGTTTCTCAGCCATCTTTAATTCCTCACTTTTGAAGACTCTGTTCAGCTCTTTATTCCATCTTCTGAGTAGGTCATTTGTCCTCTTTTTTATTTTTTGAGTAGTTTATATATTCTTGACATTAATGCTCTGTCAGATGTGTCACTGGAAAAGATTTCTTCCCACTCTGTGGGTTTTCTCTTCCCCTCCTTGATTGTTTCTTTCACTGTACAGAAGCTTTTGAGTTTTATGAGGAATTTATTTTTTATTGTTATTAAACGTTTTCCATACATCATACATCATTTCTCAATCAAATTTAGAGTCACTTCCCTTTCCATGAGCCCCACCCCACCTGAGTTCCTCCACTCTGCCATACATGTCTTGCATCTTTTTCTGAGTCTTTCCAGAGTTTTCTTTTTCCAGCTCTTTTGTTGTTGTTCTCTCTAACTTGTATTGCTTCAATATATGTACATAGTTATATATACATACATATATACACATATCACCTGAATTGGAGGATTTTCTTTTTCTTTTTTTTTTGCTGAAAGATGTCATGTTTTCCTTAAGAAAGTGTTTGAAGGTTCCTCCTTGGCAAGCCCAAACAACCATCAATCTTGTCCTTTGCTCCACACTGGGTCTTTCCCTCCCATGGTCCCCTAAATGAAGTCCAGTAAGCACATGTCCTGTCTTGATCTTCCTGTGCTGGCCTCCATGATACAGCTCAGGTAGTCCAACAATAGCAGTCTGTACTGTGATGAGGCTGAAATCCCCTTAGCTCCTCAGTCCACAAGATGGGTATCTCAGTAGTCCCCATCTGGCATTGAAGGTTTGGAGGATTCTTGGAGAGAGATGAGTCTTGTCCATATTGGATGGTTAAAAAGTGGTATGTTTTATCTTTGAAGAATGGCAAAAGCAGGGGCAGCCACAGAGTAGATGCACTTGCCAGTAAGAACTGGACAGGCCAAACAACAGTGCTCTCTCTTTTTTCTTTTTGTCTTTTTGCTAAGATCTCAAGTTTTATATCTGAAGTACAATTTCTCAGGCCTTACTGATTATTTATTTCTGGTTTTACTCTCCTTTTGGATGCTTAAGTCCACACAGTTTGCCCAGATTAACCAAGGTTTTTGTTTTCTTAAGGTCAGTTGAGAATCTGGTCCTCAGGGGTCTATTGGGTTTGTTTTTCTTTTTGAGGGAAGGGAGGGTGGGAGCCCTTGGCTCCTTTCAGCTTTTCATTTCCCTCTTCCATCCACTCGAGGACAAAATGAGGTCTTGCTAGACCAGGCTTCCCTTTTTGAAGCATGAGCAGACTTTAGTTTGTATAGAATGGACACTGGCTGAAGTCCCATTAGTGGATCTCCAAGGCCTCCCTGAACAGGAAGACTTGGTGACCCACATTTGTAGAACATCTCAAGAGATGCCCCTATGCATAGTCCCCTAAGATTTGGTTGACCTCTGAGGGCAAAGAACAAAGCTATCCCTTAGGTCCCTTGGCCAAATTGGTATGGGCATTAAGTATGGTCGTTAAGCACCCAGAAAGGCTGTTACACCAGCCTGATACCTCACACCTATATTAAAATTCTATCTTTTGAGAACAATCTGTATGTTATTTCCATATCTTATTTCTTGATTCACATTTTTGCATTTGAATTTTATATTCTAAAAGATGCATACATATTCACCATCATATACAAAGTATTTTCTAAGGTATTTTCTAAGTTCTCAATTCATGAACTACCCAGCACTGGCATACAAAGGTGCAAATGCATTTTCTATGTTTTTATTTATAGTTTCTTAATAAGATAGATAGATGTGGTGTCCTTAGGTCCAGTTGTAATTTATGAACACAGCAACCATGTAAAATGCCTGAGAAGAGGGTCTGGACTGACAGATGGAGGTCATTGTTAAGGAATTAGAGATGAGTGGGAGGGGCAGGGTGTCAGTGAGGTGGGGACACCCATCTCAATCAGAGGAATGATTGCAAAGAAACAGAAGGCAGCATTTAGGGCAGTGATGGGGAATGGGAAGTGAGGAAACTCAGGATTTAGAGGAAGGATGTAATGTGGTTGGTGTCAGAGAGCAAAGTAGGCAGATGTAGGCAGCCTGCAAGTGGGCAGGGTTAAAGAAAACTTTGAAAGGAGCTAAAGGCAGGCTAGACTGCTGGGTTTTATTGTAACTAGGAAACTCACCAGAGTAGGAGTGACCAAATGGAGTGGTGTGGTGCAGAATCTGAGGAGGGCTGCATAGGATCAGGTCTACACAACACCCCATGTCTCAGGATAGCCCCAGGAACCACTCATAGTGTAATGCAGGATCAGAGGTATGGGAACAGGTAAATAGGTCTATCTAGGGTATGAGAAAACTCACTAGAGATATAGGAACCACGTGGAAAGCTGTGCTGGTGAAACTGAGGCAGGTTGGGCATTAGAAATTCACAGAGGTTTGCCAAGTGTGGTGGTGCACCCATATAATCCCAGCAGTTGGGAGGCAGAGGTAGGCAGATGTTTGTGAGTTCAAGGCCAGCCTGGTCTACAAAGTAAGTTCCATGCCAGGCCAACTGGGAGTAAAGGGAGACCCTGTCTCAAGAAGACAAAAATAAATAAATAAATAAATAAATAAATAAATAAATAGTTCCATGCCATGCCAACTGGGACTATAGAGAGACCCTGTCTCAAGAAGACAATAATAAATAAATAAATAAATAAACCAACAAACAAATAAATAAAGCTAGAAGATCAGAGGAGTGGCCAAAATGTGTGATGCAAGGGAGGGCTGGCCTAGAAATCTCATGAGTAGGGGACTATAATGGAATGGAATTGGAAGAGAGGTGGAGAAATGAGCCTTTTCAGATGAGCTTGGGGTTCACAACCAGAGGCCAGTGTGTTGGGATATACCAGGGATCTGGACTTATTTATTTATTTATTTATTTATTTATTTATTTATTTATTTATTTTTGAGGCAGGGACACCCTAAATAGCAGCATCTATACTGAGACTCAAATGTAGAACAGTCTGGCCTTGACCTCACAGTGATCAGCCACCCTCTGCCCCTTTCCCTTGCTGGGGTTAACACCCTGGTCTATGCCTTTATAGAGTTGTTCTTTTTTTTTTTTTAATGATTAGTCTTCATAAAAAAATCAATGTTGTAAATTTTATTGCATATATTTGGGTATATTGGCCTGTGCATTCTTTTGGGGGAGTGGGGGAATCTTTTTGAGACAGGGTCTCCCTGTAGCTCCAGCTGGCCTGGAAATAACTGTGTAGAGCAGCCTGGCCTTGGACTCACAGAGCTCTACCTGATTCTGCCTAAGGAGTTCTGAGATTAAAGGCGTGTACAACTACGCCTTTATTTTGTTGTTGCAATAATAAAGTCATAAAGGGACTGGGGAGATGGGTCCGTGGCTGAGAGGACTAGCTGCTCTGGCAGAGTTCCTGGACTCGATTCAGTCCACCCACATGGCAGGAAACAAACAACCTTAACTAAAGTTCCAGGGTATCCAAAGACCTCTTCTGACATCCCTGGGCACTGCACAACATGGTGTCCTCATATGCACGCAGGCAATACACTCATAGCCATAAAATTAAGAAAATCCTAAAAATACTATGGAAGTTTCGGCAACTGATCACTGCTGGGTGAGGAAAGTTGGTCTTTGAAGGAATGGCCTTAGATAGCTTAACCAGCTTCCCATTGATAGACACACAGACAGACATATGGGGACATGAGCTTGATTCAATAGTCCTTAACAGAGACTTTAAATCTCACAATGAACTACTGCAGAACTTCAGCCTTTTAAAGAAAAAAATTTCACTTGCCCCTCCCACAGTGATTCTGTCTATGCAGGTCAGTAGATCAGTGCTGTTTCCATTAACAGCAGCAGGCATTAGAAGTTGAGGTTGGGGGCCGCCTACCAGTGCTGCTGAAGGAAAGTTTAATTTAGCCACTGTTTGAGAGGATGAAAACTTGTTACGCTTCCTTGTTTAGGTAAGGACAGGAGGCAGCTTCTTTCCGATGAACATAGTAGAAATTCTAGATCTTGTTTGCAGGAAAGGCCAGTGGAAGGCAGGAAAGCAGAAACTTGTATCACAGTTTCCATGTGGAGCTTTTTCATCTTGCATATCTACTGTCACAGCAGACAGTGAGAATGGCCTGTTCTTTCTTCTGAGGTTGTTCTTGTTGGAAGATGAAGTGGATTTTCAGTGAACTGAAAGAAAGGTTCTCAAAAATCACAGAAGACTGATTATAGAAGATTGCTTGGAAAGGAAAGTCACTGTAGAAGAGAGATGACTGCTTTTCAGGTAAATTCATCCAAGAGCATGGATGAATTTACCCTTTCTTTTTCAAAATATCTTTTATTTTATACTTGTAACCTTTTCTGGCCCAGTACTTGCTAGGTAGAGGAGGCTTTCTGCATCTCACAGAGATCAGCATGACTCTTCTTTCTTATCCTGGGATTAAAAGCCTGCACCAAAATGCCCAGCCCACATTAACTCTTTACCTATGTATCACCTATGTAGCATACCCACCTCTCAATTCTGTCCTCCAGACTAATGCAATGAATGCATGGCCTGCCCTCTCAAAAGTGTTTCTGCTGTGGTAGGTGAAAACAGAATCCTGCCAATCTTCAATTCCTAAAGAAGATGGAGTTGGGTTCTTATACACCACTGCATTGTAGTTTAAATTGTACAGAAAACTGATCTTTTCATCATAATTTATTCAGATATTCTACTGCTTTGCTTATCATTTTAATTCTAGCAACATCACAACCAGGATGGGCTTTCTTAAGACCTGTATCCATTAGTCTCATGGGAGGAGACGCCCTTGGTTGAAGGGCTTTTAATCCCATTCCAAACTCAGAGTTGATCACTTTTGGTTTACTAGGAGTAAATTTTCTTCTGGTAGTTTACAAAATGAAGCATACAAATCATGACATTTAATGCAGAATCTCTCCTTTCCTTACTGTTCTTTTTTCCCTTCCTTTGAAAACAGAAACCTTTGATAATTGTTTGCTAAATCCTCAGTTTTACTGCTGGAGATTCTGAAGCTGGCCTCTTTTGTCGGCCCATTTCTTTCACACTCAAGTCACAATGATGTTTTCATTACTGGTTCTTTGGACCTCGATGAAAATATTTGTTGATCAGATATTGTACACATATAGTCTACTTCTTTAACCTTTTGCAGTAAGGAGCCCTATTGGGAAAATCCTCTTATTGTTGTTTGCATAAGTTGCTCAGTGTATGCCTTTTAGTTAAATTTTCAGGAAGAAATGAGAATAAAAGAAGAAGCACTATCAAATAATTTTAGAATATTTTCTCCCCTGATGTTTCTATGATTTACTCATTACATGCAGGCTCCAGGACACACTTTACAGGATGATGTCAGTCTTCTTGCTGTTGAGGGAGAGCACACACAGTCAAGGCACTCTTCATTTAATCTCCTCCTTTATTTTTCTGCCATGTTGTGCTCTGTTCTTCTGGAGAATGTTTCTTTTGTGGCTGGGACACTGGCCTCACTGCAGAGCTTGTTAGGAAAGGGTTAAGTCAGAACCAACCATAGATCTTGTTAAGTCAAAATTAATGTTTTATATAGATTTACATTGCTTGATTATAAACATTTGAATTTCTGAAACATACTTATAAATCTGTGTTTCTTTACATAGGAAAAATATGTACTCTAGATCTTGTATGTTACAAATACAGGAGGGCAAAGGTATTCCTATGTTGAGGGTTAATTTTATTTAATTGAAATTACTTTAAATGAAACTATTTTCCCCCCAAACTACTCTTATCTCCCTTTAATTTTCTCTGAGTACATTTGTCATTTGCATGACCCATACTGATTTCTTCCTTTTCATAAGCTCATTGGAGTCTGAGGACTTTAGTGCATGCGGATAGCACACAACAGCACATGTGACTTAGTGTCTGGCCAGCTTGCCCTTCAGTGTAGGTCCTGCTTAAAGGAGCTTCTTTCTCTTAGTGTTTGCAAGACTCTGAGTGCTTTGAAGTCAGTCTTTAAAATGAAAAAGTTGCAGGGCCTTGCGGTGCATGCCTTTAATGCCAGTACTTGGGAAGCAGAAGCAAGTTATAAATTACAGAGGAAAGAGCAATCTACATAACTAAACAAGTTCCCTGAGTATTTCCATCCTGAGAGAGTGTGGATGTTGGTTCCACAATTGCGGTTAGTTGGTCTGGAAGGAAATGAGTTAAAATGTTTGCATCTTTGTATGTGTTTCTCACTTGATATAATAGTCCACAAAATCATAGTACACATACTGAATAAGAGGATATCCTGTCATGCTAGTTCCACAGTTAGGAAATGCACTAGAGAATATGACAGTGTGAAAAGTATATTCAGAATAGTTATGAGCACTCTCCACATCAGAAAATGCCTCTCAGTCTCCTTGATGCCCTTCATTGAAGACAAGCAGTCTGCCTGTGGACACATAGTCAAACTGTTTATGTTCATTTCTGGGTGTGTTGACATTCAGTGAAGTGGCTGTGGACTTCCCACGGGAGGAGAGGGAATGCCTAGATCCTGCTCAGAGGGCTTTGTACAGAGACCTGATGCTGTAAAGTTTCATCTCTGTCTTGTTTTTGTTGGTGAGAATACTGTTTATATAATTGTAAGCACTAACAGTTAAGTAAGGTTTTAATACATTATTAATGTTCTATTTGAAATATATAATCTGTAGCATGGATCCAACTTAAAATGCATATTCTTATGTCAAGGCCTTAATTTAAATCCTATAGTCCATTCTCTTGGGATTCTTCTCCTTCCTCTATTCCTATGATGCGGAGGTTTGATCTTTTCATAGTGTCCCACAGTTCCTGGTTGTTCCACTTTTGTGTATTTTTAAATTTTTCATAGTCTTTCCTTGAGCTTTTTAGTTGTCCTGTGTTATCTTCCAGGTCTGATATTCTTTGTTCTGCTTCCTCCATTCTGCTTCTGAGGCTTTTTCCATTCCTTTCATCTTGATTGGATGAGTGTTTGATTTCATTTTTCATTTCCTCTTCTGATTTCGTTAGTATTTCTACTTCTTTTTGGAGCTTCTCAATCTCTTCCTGTAGCTCTTTGCTTCGTTGGTTGTTTTCCTTATCTTTCTCAGCATGGGAACTTTTCAGTATTTCTACTTCCTTCTGGAGTTTGTCATTCTCTCTCTCTAGGTCCTTCTTGAGTTCTTCATTCTCTTTTCTCAGTTCTTTCATTTGTTCTTCATAATCTTGTAGTTCTTTAAATATGTCCCCAATTATGTTTCTGATATCTGTGTCCTGGGGGATCCCCAGAGGGATCCCACTGCAGGAGTCTTCCATAGGGTTGGTAGAGCTTGGTGTGGGATTATCCTGACCCTTTCCAGTGTTGTCTCTTCTTCGTGTTCCTGGCATATGGGCTTCTCCTTGCTTGTATTCCAATGTGAGTCCTAAATTCCTCTTCACTGTGTTGAAGGCTTGCTTTGCTTGCCTCCTTCAGTTGACTTCTTAATCCCAGTTGGGGGTGGGGGAGCTCTTCAGCCCATGCCCAGTACCTTCCACTGGTCTCAGGAGATCTCAGATCATGCCTGGTCTCTTAATTCCTGCACAGGGCCCCAGCCCCAAGGATAGAGAGTGGGAATGGTGTGTGCTTCACAGTGTTCCAGCCCTTGTTGGGATTCCCTGTGATGTCTAGAAAATGCCACCCAGGTCAGCTGCCTGCCTCCACAGCAAAGAGAAACAGCTTAGAGTTGAGGGTTGAAGGCCGATTTGCCCTGTGTCTGATGCGTGTAACTGCCCGATTTGACAAAATCTGCTTGTCCCATGTGTATGAGACAGTTTCCTAATCCTGCATCTCCCCTTGGCTCAAAATAACAGTGAGCAGCAGAGGGAAGGTGACGGGTCCTCTGACTGTCTCCTGTCATGACAGACTCCTGCAGCAGGTGCCCTGAAAGCTGATGGGGAGCCTCCTGAGGGAAGGAAGCCCAGGGTGCTGAGGTGCAAATGTTAGACTGGGGGCGATGTGGGCCAGGGGCCATGAAGCCCAGGGCAGAGCCTCGGGAGGGATCCAAGACCTGCCAGGCCTTCCACAGGGTGCTCACCTGATTCCTTGGGGCATTGGTGCTGTCCACAGATAGTTTTCCTTTCAATACTGAGGGTGTTGACTCCTGGCATGTCTGGTGGAGCCAGGGCTGCTCAAGTCCCTGAGACATGCAGGATGCCCCACAGAAAGCATCCTTCCTGCCTGGAGAGCTGCAGTTTGGAAGCTGAGAATCTTTCTTTTTAGTTTTATTTTATTACTACTGGGCTGTTTCGGATGCCACAGTGTACATGCGGAGGTCAGAGGACAACTTTTTGGAGTCACCTCTCTCCTTCCACCTTTCTGCTCATTCCAGAGTTCAAACTCAAGTCACCAGACTTCTGTGGGACATACCTTTACCACTGAGCCATCCAGCCAGTGCCTGCCTTCTGACGGGCTCCTGTGTAGCTCTGGCTGACCTCAAATTTGCTATGTAGCCGAGGCTGACTGCTGAACCTCCTGAGTGCTGGGCTGACAGCCATGCATGATAAACTGTTAACCTAGAGGGATCCAGGACAGTGCTGAAGGCTGCTGGCCTGCACTCTGCTGTGCTGTAGAAAATGCATCTTAAGCTTCCATTCATGTGTCCACACTTTGATGAATGTAAACAATAAAGTTACCACCAGCCTCACTCTCAGAACATCACTTTCTGTAGATTGTGTTTAGGAAAGAACAGTTCTGTGCTGGGGCATGGCTAAGCTTGTAGTCTGTTTTCTGTTTCATGTTGCTGTAGCAGAGTGCCCAAGAATGGGGGACTGACTTGTTTTTCTTTTTTTCTTTTTTTTTTATTGCTGGGCCATTTGGACTGTAAGGGTTGGACCAGCATACCCAGCCAATTTACTTTTTTTAAAAAAAGGAGATTTGGGGCTGGAGAGATAGCCTAGCGGTTAAGAGCGCCGACCGCTCTTACAGAGGACGCCGGTTCGATCCCCAGCACCCACATGGCGGCTAAGAACCGTCTGAAACTCCAATTCCAGGAGAACTCCAGTTCCAGGGGAATCCGATACCCTCTTCTGACCTCCGCGGCGTTGCACGACACGGGTGCACAAACTTGCATGCAGACAGTACATTCATACACATACAGAAATAAATAAAATTAATAAAAAAAAATAAAAAAAAAAAAATAAAAAAAGGAGATTTATTGCTGGGTGTGGTACTGTATGGCTTTAAGCCCAGAACTTGGGAGGCAGAGGCAGGTGGATCTCTGTGAGTTCAAGGATAGCTGGTGTACATAGTGAGTTACAGGACAGCTGGGGTTACAGAGAGACCCTGTCTCAACAATAATAAACAAACAAATATATAGGTTTAAAAAAATGGAAATTTGCTAGGACTGAAGAGGTGGCTCCGAAATTAAGAGTACCCATGCTGGGCAGCTTACCCTCCTGAACTGTAACTCCAGTTCCAAGGGATCTAATGCCTCCAGCCTCTGCCAGCATCTACACTGCTGTGTACACATACACACACACACACACACACATATATGTATATATGTAAATCTATTGAAGTCACACAAGCTATCCTCTGACCTATGCATGGTGCATGCACACAGAGGACACTAAATATGTCAGTGGTTTCTTTGAGACAGGTTTATTTGCTGCCAGTTCTGGACTGCAGTTTTGGGAGCATGGTCCCGGCATGTGACCTGCTGTGTGTGGGCCCTGGTGGAAGAGCAGAGGACTGGCCTGCCTTCTCACAAGCCAGCAGAGTGTCCCTGGGCAGGTCAGCCTTCCTTCCTCTTGTAAAGAAACAGGGCCATTGGGACAAGTGCTGCCTTAGTTAAATGGTGCCCGCCTGCTCTGGCCATGGCACTAAAATTGGGGTTCTTCTCTGGGCAGAAGACAGCAGGAGAGTGGCCAAGGGTTACCTGCAGTTCACCATGCCGGAAGGGCACAGCACAAACCTGCCGAGCCTGGAGCTCTGCACCATCAACAGTAAGCATTCCTTCTACCCCATCTTTTCTACAGCAGGACTTGTAAATTAAAGTGCCCAGCTCAGGGTGGTTCCTGCAGGGAGGAGCTTACCAGGAACCTGGCCTGGATCTCTGAATCCAGGTCCATTCCCATCTGGGGCTTTGTGGTCTCTGCCTCTCCCATAAGGCTGGATGGCAGAGGCAATGGCAGGTCCCTGGCAGTCCGACAGCCCTAAGAGGATGTGAGGGTGGCCCAACCTGTGCAGTGGGCTGTCCTTCTGGGCCAGTGGTGTCCATTCTCCACTTGGGTCATCTTCAGCTTGTTATGAGCTTCTCAGGACAAAACTCTTCCCACAGGAAGAGATGGCCTTAGCGGTTGGGAATACTGACTGCTCTTGTGCTCTTGCAGAGGACCCAGGTTCGATCCCCAGCACTCACATGGTGGCTGAGAACCATGTTTAACTGCAGTTCCAGGGTAATCAAATGCCGTCTTCTGACTTCCTCAGCATTGCATGACACAGGTGCACAAAGCTACATTCAGACAGTACATTCATACATGCAGAAAAATAAATAAAATTAAAAAAAAGTTTATTTTAAGGATGTCACTATAATGTCATAAGAATAATTTTGAAAAGTGTTGCTGGGCGTGGTGGCACACTCCTTTAATCCTAGCACTTGGGAGGCAGAGGCAGGTGGATCTTTGTGAGTTCAAGGCCAGCCTGGTCTACAGAGTGAGTTCCAGGACAGCTGGGGCTACAGGGAGACCCTGTCTCAAAAAGACAAAAAAAAGTGTGGATACATGAATCAGTGTTTAACAGCACTCCCTGTTCTTTCAGAGGCCCCAGGTTTGATTCCCAGCACTCACATGGTGGGTAGCAACCACCTGTAACTCCATTTTCAGGCAATCTTTTTCTGATATCCTTAGGCACTGCCCAGCTCAGGTGAACTTATGCACTTGCAGTTAATACACTCACACACATGCAATAATTAATAAAATATTTAATGAAAAATTTGAAGACAATTGAATCACTGTGTTGGTGTTTCCCATTATGAAAGTCTGGCACCTCATATTTAAAACAAATACTTCAAGTTCCCAGCATTCAGGAGGCAGAAGCTAACAGATCTTTGTGAATTCAAGGCCAGCCTGGTCTAGGTAGTGAGTTCCAGGACAGCTGGGGCAAAGGAAGAGAGAAAGGGAGACTGTGTGAAATAAAAGACCCTCCCCCAAATACTTCAAGTAAATTATTCCTCTATTCCCTCTTTGCAGATAACAACATTCTTCTATTTAAGTTCATTGATGCATTTTTACTTCCATGTTTTACTTTGCCACAAATAAGAGAGTATCCTTTGGACCTGAAGTTTTGGCATTCCCAGAAAGAATTTTAGTTTTACTAATAAAAGGAATGGTTATAAGGTGTATTGATTTAGAATATGCATTTCAGCTGATATTTACAGATGCAGTTGTAAGCATTAACATATAAAAAGTAAACATTTATTTATTTATTAGGTCTTTTTTGAGACAGAGTCTCCCTTTAGCCCCAGCTAGCCTAGAACTCACTGTGTAGACCAGGCTGGACTTGAATTCACAGAGATCCACCTGCCTCTGTCTCCGGAGGGCTAAGATTAAAGGCGTGTGCCACCATGCCTGGCAGAAATAAACTTTTAATTCACCATTAATGTTCCACCTGATGTATGATATGAATCCAGCATTGAGGTTTTCAATTTATATCCTATAGTCCGTAAAAGCAAATTATACATGCTGAATACATGGATATGCTGCCATACTGTTTCTGCATTGAGAAAAGGCATTAGGAATCATTACAATGTCAGAAAGCTCTTTCAGAGGAGTTATGATCACACCCTACACCAGAAAATGCCAGTCAGTCTCTTTGATGTCCTTTATTACATAAAAGCAATCTGCCTGTGTGCACATGGTCAAAGTATTGTTTTTTTGTTTCAGGGTTTGGTGATAGTCAGTGATGTGACTGTGTTGTTCTCACTGGAAGAGAGGGAATGCCTAGACCCTGCTCAGAGGGCTTTGTACAGAGACCTGATTGTGGAGAATTATAGCTCTCTTGTTTCTGTTGAAGAGAATATATTTATGTGCTGGATAGCTTTAGTGTCAACTTGACACACCTGGGTTGAGGGAGCCTCAATTGGGGAATTTGCTCCATTGGATTGGCCTGTGGCCACATCTGTGGTGTATTGTCTTGATTGTTGAGCAGTGACAGTATAAGAAGGCAGGCTGGGCATGAGCCAGAGAGCAAGCCAGGAGCAAGCCAGTGAACAGCAGTCCTCCATGGCTTGTGCTTCAGCTCCTGCCTCCAGGTTCCTGCCCTGAGTTACTGCCTTGGGCTCCCTAAGTGATGAACTGTGACCCAGGAGATGTGAGCTGAATAAACCCTTTCCTCCCCAAGTTGGTGTTGGTCAGAGTGTTTTGTCATAGCAATGGAAGACAAACTACAACAATTTATTACATTTTTTTAAGGTCTTTTAAAGACAGGGTCTCCTTTAGTCCCAGCTGGCCTGGAGCTCACTATTTAGACCAGGCTGGCCTTGTACTCACGGAGGTCCTCCTGCCTATGTGCCCTGTGTGCAGGGATTAAAAGCATGCACCACCATGCCCAGCTGTTTCCTACATATTTCTTGAACTCATATTCAGTGTTCCTTGGTGAACAACTCTGCATGTGCATTAACTTTCTCTGACTTCAGGTTAGTCCTTTCTGGAGGACTTGTCCTTCTTAGCATTTTCCATGATAAACTTAGAAACTTTGTAGCATATACTGTTATCACCCTAATCACAAAGCTCATTTTCTAACTTTGAATTTTGTCTGAAATATAATTGGAAGGAATACATTAATCATGAAAACTGAGATACTCTGTAAATATTATCAATGGTTTGTTTTACAGAATATTACAGTTGGAAAATCATTTAGAAAATCCCCTATTTTGTTTTTTGGCATTGTATTGATCACAGAACTGAGGTAGAAATCCAGGTATTTTCTAAGTTCTCAATTCATGAACTGCCCAGCACTGGCATACAAAGGTGCAAAGGCACTTTCTATGTTTTTATTTATAGTCTCATAGTGAGATGGATAGATATGGTGTCCATAGGTCCTGTTGTAATTTATGAACAGAGCAACTGTAAAATGCCTGAGAAGAGAGAGACTGGGGCTGGACTGACAGACAGAGGTCCTTGTTAAGGAATTAGAGATGAGTGGGAGGGGTGGGGTGTCAGTGAGGTGGGGACACCTGTCTGGGTCAGTGGAGTGATGGCAAAGAAACAGAAGGCAGGGTTTAGGGCAGTGATGGGGAATGGGAACTGAGGAATCCCAGGATTTAGAGGAAGGATGTAATGTGGGTGGAGTCAGAGAGCAAAGTAAGCAGAAGTAGGCAGAAGTAGGCAGAAGTAGGCAGGCTGCAAGTGCGCAGGGCCAAAGACAGCTTTGAAAGGAACTAAAGGCAGGCTAGACTGCTGGTATTTATTTATTTATTTATTTATTTATTTATTTATTTATTATATTTATGAAATCTAGACCCATGTCCCTCCTCATCCCCCCACCCCACCGGAGCTCATGCATTCTACCAAACATGCTTTTCATCTCTTTCTCTGTCTTCCTCAATATTCTCCATGTGGAAGTTGACTGTTTTGAGCAGAAGTTCACTCTTTCAGTCAGTTCTTTGATGCAGTCTTTTCTGCTATTGTTGTTGTTGTTGTTGTTGCTTCCAATATGTATCACACCCAACTGCTTTGGACAAAAGCTCAAGGGGCCATGCACAAGAAATACTTACAACTAGGTAATTGGCACTAGCATGCACAGATGAGGGATACAATTCATCGTTTGTTTTTCTGGGACTGTGTTACTTCACTCAGCATGATGTCCTCTAGCTCCAGCCATTTTCCTGGAAATCTCATGATGTCATCTTTCTTTACTGCTGCATAGAACTCCATTGTGTAGATGTACCTCATTTTCTCTATCCACTCATCAGTTGAGGAGCATTTGGGGTGGTTCCAGCTCCTTGCTATTGTGAAGAGAGCTGAAATAAACATGGCTGTGCATATATCTCTGTGGTGGGGTGATCTTGAGTGTACATGCCTAGGAGTGGTATGGCTGGGTCAGGTGGCAAGTTCATTCCAAGTCTTCCAAGGGTTCTCCACACTGCTTTCCATAGTGGCTGCATGAGCTTACCTTCCCACCAGCAGCGGATGAGTGTTCCCCTTTCACCACAACCTCTCCAGCATTGGTATCATTTTGTTTTCTTGATCCTAGGACCAGTTTATTGGAGTAAGATGATATTCTAAGTGGTTTTTGATTTGCATTTCCTTAATGATTAGTGATGTTGAACATTCTTAAGGTGTTTCTCAGCATCTCTAATTCCTCATTGTGAAGTTCTCTGTTCAGCTCTCTTGCCATCTATTGGAGGTCATTTTTTTTTTTCTTTGTTTTTTGAGTAGTTTATATTTCTGGAAATCAATGCTTTGTAGTGTTCTTGCAGGTGAAGGTTTCCTCCCACTCGTGGGATTTCTTATCTCCTTTGATTGTTTTTCTTTTGATGTACAAGAAGTTTTGATTTAATGAGTCCCATTTGTTCAATTGTGACCTTATTCTCTGTTGCAGCTGCTGTCTGATTTAGGAAGTCTTTTCTATGCTATGTCTTGAGGTTGCTGCCAACGTTTTTCTTCTATCCTTCAGAGTTTGGGGTTTCATGTGAGGTCTTTATCCTCTGGAGTTGATTTTTGTCAGAGGCGAGAGGTAGGGGGTTTAATTAATTTCATTCTCTAAAGTGTGATCAGTTTTGCCAACAACACCTGCTGAAGGGAATGCTGCTGTTTTTACCATGTGTGCTTTCTTGGCCCCATTTTCATGAATATGAAGATGGCTGAAATTGTATGTGCTCAGGATTGAATCTTGGTTTTGTTCATTGGTCACCAGGTCTGTTTTCGGCCAGTACCAGGCTGTTTTTTATATACAATAGCCCTGTGCATAGTTGAAGCTGTTATACGTATCCTCCCTGTATAGCTCTTTTCACTCAGGTTGCTTTGGCTATTCGTGGTTTTGTTATTCCAAATGAATTTAGAGTAGTTTGTTTCCAAGCCTGTGTAAGAAACATTGGGGACTTTTGATTGGATTGATTAAATCTTATAAAGGTTTTGTATTTAACAGGACATTTTTACAATTTAATTTCCAATCCATGAGACATGGGGAGGTTTTCCATCTTCTGAGGTCTTACTTCAATTTCTTTCTTTAAGGGTTTAAAATTTTATGTTGAGAGGGTCTTTGGTGTCTTTGGTTAGATTTGTTTAGTGTATGTATTGTTTTCTGGCTATTGTGGTGGACAGTCTCTTGATTCTCTTCTCCAGTTCATTGTTGTGGTTGTAAAAACAGGCCATTGATTTTTTTAGGGTTCATTTTGTATCTGCCACTTTGCTGAAGCGTTAATCATTTCTAGAGATTTCTGGTGGAGTTTTTTTAGCATCCCTTAAGTAACAATCAATATATCCTCCAATAGGATAGTTTGACTTTCCTCTTTTCCAATTGACTCCCTTTAATTTCCTTTTTCTTGCCTTTATTGCTCTAGCAAGTGTTTCAAGCCCTACATTGTAGCGGAGTGGATGACCAGCGCGCCTTGCCGAGTTCCTACCTTTAAAGGAATTTTCTGTCATTCCCATTTTGGATGCATATTGGCTTGGGTTTCTGTATATGGCTTTGATTACAGTGAGAAAGATCCTCCATCCATTCCTCTAGGACTTAGCACTGAAGGGATGCTGGGATTTTTGTCAAAGACTTTTTCGCACTTCAATTGAGCATGATGGTGTGGTTTTGTCCATTTTCATTCATTTTATTGTTGATGTATGTTTATTGTATTTTCATATGTTGAATCCATCCCGCAATCTTGGTATGAATCCAACTTGGTCTGATGGGATGATCTTCTTGCATGTGGTTTCTGTATGAGATTTGGCCAGTATCCTGTTAAGAATTTTGCATCCGTGTTCATAGGGAGATGCGGTCTATATTCCTTTTAGTTGTATCTTTGCCTGGTTTTGGTACATAGAGTGGCTAGAGGTCATAGAAGGATTTGGTAAGAATTCCCTCTGATCTTACTTCTAAACAATTTAGCAATATCATGGTTGTATTGTAGGTCTTTTTGAAATGTTATAGGAATTCTGCCATGTCGAATCGTCTGAAGGGACATGGCTTTTTTTAGTTGGTGAGGTTTTTGACGCATCTCTCAATTTCTTTTGTTATGGGTCTGTTTAAGATGCGTATCTTCTGGCAGGTTAGAGCTTTGGTTGATGAGGAGGATTTCAGATATTATCCATTTCTTCTAGGTATTTAAACTTGTAGAGTATAGGTTTTGAGTATTCGTAGCTGATTGTCTGGTATTCTTGTCCGCTGGCTATTTTCCCATTTTCAATCTGCTCATGATTTGGGAATTGGTACTTCTTTCTTTTGGTTAACCGGCTAGCTGTCTGTTCTATTTGCTATTCTTCTTCAAAGAACCAACTTATTTTGCTCTATTGCATTGATTGTCTTTGGTTTCATTTCATTGATTTCTGCTATGACTTTTGTTATTTTTNAAAAATAACAAAAGTCATAGCAGAAATCATTAAAAAACCGAAAACAATACAAATCAATGAGCCAAAGTTGGTTCTTTGAAAGAATAGCAAATAGAACAGACCGCTAGCCCGGTTAACCAAAAGAAAGAAGTACCAACTCCAAATCATGCAGCCATGTATGAAAAGGAAAATAGCCATGGACAATGAAAAATTATCCAGACAATTCTATGGTACTGAATCACAAAAACCTATACTCTACCACGTTTTAAAACCTAGAAGAAACGGATAAATATCTGAAATCCATCCTTTCATCAACCAAAGCTCTAACGCTTCTGCCAGACAGATACCAGCATCTTAAACAGACCCATAACTTATAAAGAAATAGAGGATGTCGTCAGACGCCTCCCAACTAAAAAAGCCATGCACAGAACGGTTCACAGCAGAATTCCTATAATGCATATTCAGAAAGACCTACAAACAACCATTATTGCTGAAATTGTTTAGAAGTACACAATCAGAAGGAATTCTCCAAAATACCTTCTATGAACCATCATAGCCACTCTATTACCAAAACCGGCAAAGATACAACTAAAAAGGAGATATAGACCCATCTCCCTCTGAACACGGATGCAAAAATTCTTAACAGGATACTGGCCAATCGCATACAGAAACCCACATCAAGAAGATACCTCCCATCATGACCAAGTTGGATTCATACCAAGATTCGGGATGGGTTCAACATATGAAAATAAAAAACATACAACACACAATAAAATTTAATAAAAATACAAAACCACAACCATCATCTCAATTGTGATAGGCGAAAAAAGTCCTTTAACAAAATCCATCATCCCTTCAAGTGCGTAAGTCCTAGAAGGAATTGGATTTGAGGATCATTCTTCATGTAATCAAAGCATAATACACAGAAACCCACAGCCAATATCACCAAAATGGGAAATGACAGAAAAATTCCCTTTAAAGGTAGGAACTCCGGAAGGCTGCCCCCTGTCACACTCCTCTTCAATATAGTGGCTTGAAACACTTGCTAGAGCAATAAAGGCAAGAAAAAGGATATTAAAGGAGTACAATGTGGAAAAGAGGAAGTCAAACTAATCCCTAGTTGCTGAGGATATTATTGTTTTACTTAAGGGATGCTAAAAACTCCACCAGAAAACTAGAAATGAGTAAACAGCATTCAGCAAAGTGGCAGATACACAATGAACCTAAAAAAATCAATGGCCTTTTTTTACACCAACAACAAGCAACTGGAGAAGAAATCAAACAGACTGTCTCACAATAAGCATCAAAAACAATACATACATAGGAACAACCTAACCAAAGACACCAAAGACCCCCCCTCTCAAATAAAAAATTTTAAACCCTTAAAGAAAGAAATTGAAGAAGACTCAGAAGATGGAAAAAACCACCCATGCTCATGGATTCGGAAATTAAATGTAAAAATAATCCAGTTAAAACAAACCTTTATAGATTTAATGCAATCCAATCAAAAGTCACCCAATAGTTTCTTAACAGGCTTGGAAACAAACGTACTTAAATTCATTTGGAAAACAAGACCCTGAATAGCCAAAGCAACCCTGAGTGAAGAGCTATACAGGGGGGATATCTATAACAGCTCAAACTATAGTACATGGCTATTGTTATAAAAACAGCCTGGTAACTGGCAGAAAACAGACCTGTGGACCAATGAACAAAAACCAAAGATCCAAACTGAGCACATACATTTCAGCGCTCTTATATTACAAAAAAGGGGCCAAGAAAGCCAACACTGGAAAAACAGCAGCTTTTCCCTTCAGCAGGGGTGTTGGCAAAACTGATCACCACTTATAGAGAAATGAATTTTAAACCCAACAGTCACCTCCTCGCCCTGAACAAAAGTCAACTCCACGAGGATCAAAGACCTCACTGAAACCCCAAACTCTGAAGGCAAGAAGAAAAAGTGGCAGCAGACTCAAGACATAGCATAGAAAAGACTTCCTAAATCAGACAGCAGCTGCAACAGAATAAGGTCACAATTGAAAAATGGGACTCATTAATCAAAACTTTTGTACATCAAAGAAAACAATCAAGGAGATAAGAAATCCCACAGAGTGGGAGGAAACCTTCACCTGAAGAACATCTACAAAGCATTGATTTCCAGAAATATAAACTACTCAAAAAACAAAGAAGAAAAAAAAATGACTCAATAGAGTGGCAAGAGACTGAACAGAGAACTTCACAAGTGAGGAATTAGAGATGTGAAAACACCTTAAGAAATGTTCAACATCACTAATCATTAAGGAAATGCAAATCAAAACCACTTAGAATATCATCTTACTCCAATAATACGGTCCTAGGATCAAGAAAACAAATGATACCAAGTCTGGAGAGGTTGGGAAAGGGGAAACACTCATCCCTGCTGGTGGGAAGGTAAGCTCAGAACAGAGCAACTGTAAAATGCCTGAGAAGAGAGAGACTGGGGCTGGACTGACAGATGGAGGTCCTTGTTATGGAATTAGAGATGAGTGGGAGGGGTGGGGTGTCAGTGGTCAGTGAGGTGGGGACACCTGTCCGGGTCTGTGGAGTGATGGCAAAGAAACAGAAGGCAGGGTTTAGGACAGTGATGGGGAATGGGAACTGAGGAATCCCAGGATTTAGAGGAAGGATGTAATGTGGGTGGTGTCAGAGAGCAAAGTAGGCAGAAGTAGGCAGAAGGGGCAGAAGTAGGCAGGCTGCAAGTGTGCAGGGCCAAAGAAATCTTTGAAAGGAGCTAAAGGCAGGCTAGACTGCTGGGTTTTATTGTAACTAGGAAACTCACCAGAGTAGGAGTGACCAAATGGAGTGGTGTGGTGCAGAATCTGAGGAGGGCTGCATAGGATGAGGCCTACAGGACACCCCATGTCTCAGAATAGCCCAGGAACCACTCATAGTGTAGTGCAGGATCAGAGGTATGGGGAGTGGTAAATAGGTCTGTCTAGGGGATGGGAAAACTCACTAGAGACATAGCAACCACATGGAAAGCTATGCTAGGAATCTGAGGCTGGGCAGGCCTTAGAAACTCACAGAGGATTTCCAGGCAGGGTGGCATACCCTTTTAATTCCAGCACTTGGGAGGCAGAAGCAGGGGGATGTTTGTGAGTTCAAGGCCAGCCTGGTTTACATAGCAATTCCATATCAGGTAACCTAGGACTAAACGGAGACCCTGTCTTAAAAAGACCCCCCCAAAAATGTGGGCTGGAGAGAGGGCTCAGTGGTTAAGAACACCAGCTGCTCTTACTGTTCTTCAATGGGGGTTGGATCACCAGCACACACATGGAGGCTAAGAACCTTCTTTAAACCTGGCATGGTTGTGCAGGCCTTTAATCCTAGCACTTGTGAGGCAGAGGCAGGTGGATCTCTGTGATTTCAAGGCCAGCCTGGTCTACAGAGTGAGTTCCAGCCCAGCTGGGGCTACAGGGATACCCTGTCTCAAAAAAAAAGTGGGATCCAATGGACGATGGCCTGACCTGGAAATCTCAGGACTAGGGGAGTATAATGGAATGGATTCAGAGAAAGAGAAATGGAGAAATGAGCCTTTTCAGAGAAGCTTGGGATTCAGAACCAGAGGCAAGTATGGTAGGATATACCTGGGATCTGGTATTAGTTGTCTATTTTTAAATTATTTATTTATTTATTTATTTATTTATTTATTTATTTATTTATTTATTTTTGAGGCAGGATTGACCTAAACAGCAGCATCTATACTGAGACTCAAATGTAGAACAGTCTGGCCTTGACCTCACAGTGATCAGCCACCCTCTGCCCCTTTCCCTTGGTGGGGTTAACACCTTGGTCTATGCCTTTATAGAGTTGTTGTTTTTTTTAATGATTATTCTTCATAGAAAAATCAACGCTGTAAATTTTACTGTATATATTTGGGTATATTGGCCTGTGTATTCTTTTGGGGAGTGGGGGAATCTTTTTGAGACAGGGCCTCCCTGTAGCTCCAGCTGGCCTGGAAGTAGCTATGTAGAGCAGCCTGGCCTTGGACCAACAGACATCTACCTGGCTCTGCCTCAGGAGTGCTGGGATTAAAGTCGTATACCACTAGGTCTTTATTCTGTGGTTGCAACAATCTGCTCATAAAGGGACTGGAGAGATGGGTCAGTGGCTGAGAGGACTAGCTGCTCTGGCAGAGTTCCTGGAGTTGCTTCACACCACCCACATGGCAGGTAACAAACAAAGCTCAAGTTCCAGGGTAGCCAAAGACCTCTTCTCACATCTGTGAGAAGTGTTGGGCACTGCACAACATGGTGTCCTCATATGCACACAGGCAATAGACTCATAGCCATAAAATTTAGAAAATCCTAAAAATAGGCATGAGTATTGGCAACTGATCACTGCTGGGTGAGGAAAGTTGGTCTTTGAGGGAATGGCCTTAGATAGCTTAGCCAGCCTCCCATTGATAGACACATAGACAGACATATGGGGACACAAGCTTCATTCAATAGTCCTTAACAGAGACTTTAAATCTCACAATGAACTAGTGCAGAACTTCAGCCTTTTAAAGAAAAAATTGTCACTTGCCCCTCTCACAGTGATTCTTTCTGTCTATACAGTGATTCCATCTATGCAGGTCAGTAGATCAGTGCTGTTTCCATTAACAGCAGCAGGCATTAGAAGGTGAGGCTGGGGGCTGCCTACCAGTACTGCTGAAGGAAAAGTTTAATTTAGCCTCTATCGGAGAGGATGAAAACTTGTTACACTTCCTTGTTTAGGTAAGGAAGTTAGGCATCTACTTTCCCATGAACATAGTAGAAATTCTGGATCTTGTTTGCAGGAAAGGCCACTGGAAGGCAGGAAAGCAGAAACTTGTATCACGGTTTCCATGTTGAGCTTTTTCATCTTGCATATCTACTGTCACAGCAGACTGAGAATGGCCTGCTGTCTCTTCTGAGGTGCTTCTTGTTATGTCGGCAGGTGAAGTGGATTTTCAGTGAACTGAAAGGAAGGTTCTCAAAAAACAGAGAAGACTTGTTATAGAAGATTGCTTGGAAAGGAAAGTCACTGCAGGAGAAGAGATGACTTCTTTTCAGGTAAATTCATCCAAGGGCATGGACCAGGTACCCTTTCTTTCTCAAAATATTTCTTATTTCACACTTGTAACCTTTTCTGATCCAGGACTTGCTACATAGAGGAGGCTTTCTGCACCTCACAGATATCACCGTGCCTCTGTCTTCTAATCCTGGGATTAAAAGCCTGCAGCATGATGCCCTGCACACAATAAATCTTTACCTATGTATCACCTGTATAGCATACCTGCCTCTCAATTCTGTGCTCCAGACTAATCCAATGAAAGCATGGCCTACCTTCTCAAAAGTGTTTCTGATGTGGTAGGTAAAAAAGGAATCTTGCCAGTCTTCAATTCCTAAGGAAGATGGAGCTGGGTCCTCATAAATTTCTGCATTGTAGGTTGAATTGTACAGAAAACTGATCTTTTCATCGTACTTTATTTGGATATTCTACTGCTTTGCTTATCATTTTAATTCCAGCAACATCACAAGCAGGATGGTTTGGCTGCTGGGTTTCTTGAGATCTGTATCCATTAGGCTCATGGGAGGTCACTCCCTTAGTTGAAGGGCTTTTGATCTCATCCCAAGCTCAGAGTTGATCACCTTTGGTTTACTAGGAGTAAATTTTCTTCTGGAAAGTTACAGAATGAAGCCTACGAATCATGACATTTAATGCAGAATCTCTCCTTTCATTACTGTTCTTTTTTCCCTTCCTTTGAAGACAGAAACCTTTGGTATTTGTTTGCTAAACCCTCCGCTTTACTGCTGGAGATTCTGAAGCTGGCCTCTTTTGTCTGTTGGCACTTCTATTTCACACTCAGTTCTCAATGATGTTTTCATTACTGGATATTTGTACCTCAATAAAAATATTTGTTGAACAGATATTGTACACATGTAGTTGTCTACTTTTTGAGCCATTTGCAATAAGGAGCCCTATTGGGAAAATCCCCTTATTGTTGTTTGTGTAACTTGCTCAGTGTATTCCTTTTAGATAAATTTTCAGGAAGAAATGAGGATAAAAGAGGAAGCACTATCAAATAATTTTAGAATATTTTCTCCCCTGATGTTTCTATAATTGACTCCTTACATGCAGGCTCCAGGACACACTTTACAGGATAATGTCAGTCTTCTTGCTGCTGAGGGAGACCACACACAGTCAAGGCACTCTTCATTTAAACTCCTCCTTTATTCTCCTGCCATGTTCTGCTCTGTTCTGCTGGAGAATGTTTCTTTTGTTCGGACTGGGACACTGGCCTCACTGCACTGACTTATGTTAGGAAAGGGTTAAGTCAGAATCCAACCAAGTATCTTGATTATGCAAAATCAGTGTTTTATTATAGGATTTCATCTTTTTAATTTTTTTTTGATTTTTTTATTTTTACTTTATAAATCAGTGATTTCTTTACATAGGAAAAATATGTATATAGATCTTGTATGTTACAAATACAGGAGGGCAAAGGTATTCCTATGTTCAGAGGTTAATTTTATTTAATTGAAATTACTTTAAATGAAACTATTTTTCCCCAAAGGACTCTTGTCTCCTTTTAATTTTCTCTGAGTACATTTGCCCTTTGCATGCCCCATTCTGATTTCTTCCTTTTCATAAGCTCATTGGACTCTCAAGACTAGTGCATGCGGATAGCACGCAATAGCACATGTGACTTAGTAGCTGGCCAGCTTGCCCTTCAGTGTAGATCCTGCTTAAAGGAGCTTCTTTCTCTTAGTGTTTGCAAGACTCTGAGTGCTTTGAAATCAGTCTTTAAAATGAAAAAGTTGCAGGGCCTTGCGGTGCACACCTTTAATGTCAGTACTCAGGAAGCACAAGCAAGCCCATAGCTGTGAGTTCAAGGTCAAGCTGGACTACATATGGAGTTCCAGGCCAGCTCTGGCAACCGATATCTCCAAAAATCAAAAACAACAAAAATGAGCAAGTTATAAATTACAGAGGAAAGAGCAATCTACATAACTAAACAAGTTCCCTGAGTATTTCCATCCTTAGACAGTGTGGATGTTGGTTCGCCAATTGCAGTAAGCTGATCTGGAAGGAAAGGAGTGAAACTGTTTGCATCTTTGTATGTGTTTTTCACTTGATGTAATAAAGCTCATTTTTATTAAAAATATACCAGGAAAAATAATATTCTTTGAAGAATTTTGCTTGTTCAGCTCGTCTTCATAACTTCTTTACTAATTTTCTCTTTTTTCCTAGTGTAGTACCCTGTTCATAGTCACATGGTCAAATGATCATTTTTCATTCTAGGATCCATTGACTTTTTTTTTATCAATTTTATTTATTTCTGTATGTGTATCAATGTATTGTCTGCATGCAAGTCTGTGCACACATGTCATGCAATGCTGCAGAGGTCAGAAGTGGGTATCGGATTCCCCTGGAGCTGGAGTTCTCCTGGAATTGGAGTTTTAGACAGTTCTTGGCTGCCATGTGGGTGCTGGGGATCGAACCCGGGTCCTCTGCAAGAGCAGTTGGTGCTCTTAACCACTAGGCCATCTCTCCAGCCCTGGATCCATTGACTTTTAAGGATGTATCCATTGACTTCTCCCAGTAGGAGTGGAAATGCCTAGACTCTGCTCAGAGGGCTTTGTACAGGGAGACGATGTTGGAGAATTACAATAATTTGGTGCTATAGGTAAGGATATTTATCTTACAGACCTTTTTTTTGTTTACTATTCTGCTTCTTTTGACTGAGAACAGTCTATTGTGTTCACATGGTAGTTTTTCTGAATAAGTCTTAACTTCTTTAAAAATTAGTATATTGGGAATATCTGGACATTGAGAAGAGCATTTCCCCATTTTATCATTTCTTTCCATTTCCACTGGTTAGAGGAATTATTTTGGGTGTTAATTTCAGTCACTCATTGATACATGATGCTTTAGCCAGAATCACAAAGTTTCATTTCCATAGGTGCATTTACAATCAGTGACAGAACTCAGTATATGAAAATGGAAAAATCCTTATGTATTCTAATTATTCTGGTGGACAATAAAAATTGGGAAATTAGGGGCTGGAGTGATGACCTAGTGGTTAAGAGCACTGACTGTTGCAGAAGACCCAGGTTAAGATTTTGAGCACCCATATTTTGGCTGAGAACTTTAACTTTAACTCCAGTTGCATGGGAATCTGATGCCCTCTTCTGACCTCCATGGCATTGCATGACACGGGTGCACAAATCTACATGCAGACAGTACATTCATACAAATAAAAAATAAATAAACTAAAAAAAGAGTAGCCAATCTTTAAAGAAAATTGGGAAATTATTTGGGGAATTATCTCTTCTTTTGTATATTATCAATCAGCAGAATACTGTTTGAAATCTATTACTTTCTATGTAATCCAGCAAGAGTCACATGCCTCTTTCTCATCCACAGGTCTTGCTAGGTGTAAGCCTGTTCTGGTCTCCTGTCTGGAACAAGGTAAAGTGCCCTGGAATGTGAAGAGAGTGGAGAGTTTAGTCAACCAGGTAGGTTTGAGAGGATGAAAGAGGGGCCCAGGTGAGAGTTCCTAAGTAAAGAAGGGTGAGGTCCTAAAAATATTTATGCCCTGGTCTGTTTCAGTAGATATTATAACAATTTCTTTACTATGTGTCTTGTTGTAAATGCCAAATGAGTATATTTTATCCTATGTGAACTATGGGAAAATTACTAGTAGTTAAATACCACTTTATTTAATCATTTACTTAATCAGTATCTCCTATATCTTTTCTCTTGCATATGTTAGAGTTTTAATAGATGAAATATAATATCTTGTTAAATGTGTAAATATTGCATTTTTTATTTTGTTCATTGAAAATATCTGTGACCTTCTGACTGCTGGTGATTTTTCTTTGCTTTTGGATAATTTATGCATTTCTGCTAAAGTGACAGTATGATTATGTTGGAGAATCACCTTATATATTTACATAGCATAAAATTCTGTATTGCCTTCCCATCTTTGAATAGGAATGTGTTAAATATATGTGTCTTTCACACTGCATTAGTACATTCCTCTGTTTTCTACCTACTCTTGGTATCTACATTCCAGTTTCTTCAGAAAAGAGACTCTGAAACCTTGATCTTCCATAATACCTATGATTTATTCTATTGCCCAGGACATTATATGTTACTAAAGGTTTTCTTTGAGTTTGGGAAGTTGCAAATCTCTGTTGTGTCCATGAGAGTCAGTCTAGATTTATTTGGGAAACATGCTTTCTTATGCTTCTCATCTGCTTATTTTTAATAATCTTTGTGGCTTCATTATTCATCACAGACAGGATATAGTTTACACAGGCATGGTTAGCAGGATGGATCTTGTTCAGGCACAACCTTCTCTGTATAAATCTTCTCAACCATGAGATTTAATTTCTTTTTTCAATGGATATTTTTAATTGATTTTTTCTGAATTTCATACAATTCATTTAATCATATTTAGAACTCCCCTGTCTGCACTGAACTTATATGTTAAGCATGTTCAATTTGTTTGTGTATCCAGATGACTGTTGGAGCCTATTCATCCTGTCTAGCATCACCCCCTTGAAGAAGATCAGCAGCCCCTCACCTAGCAGTGATCAGCTGCTGATAGTCCTTCAGCAAACATTTGGGCCTCCTGTTCATGTCCCCAGTTCTGTTCTGGGTTTGATCTGCTGCAGCAGGCATGGGTTTTGTGCATGCTGCCATCATTGTTGTAAATTCTAATGTCCAAATTCCCCCAATCCTATAATACTCTGATTCCTTATGGTCAAGCACCATCCCTGAGGCTTATACAGTCTTTCTGCTCCCTCTTCTGCCTTGATCCCAGTGGGGTCTGACCAGGGGAGTTTTAATGTAGAAGTCCTATCCAGGGACACAAATACTGCAATTTTTCATTTTTTAACTTTAGCCAATCTGGTCTTCTGTGTTCTTTGTCCTCTGTTGCATGAGGAAGCTCTTCTGCTGAGAGTTGAGAAATGCATTATTATTTTTCCTAACCCTCATTCCACTAAGTTCCTTGAGAGTGAAGTATAAAAACTCTACTGTAGGGGCTGGAGAGATAGCTTAGAGGTTAAGAGCGATGACTGCTCTTGCAGAGGACCTGGGTTCCATCCCCAGCACCCACATGGTGGCTAAGAACCATCTGTGGCTCCAATTCCAGGAGAACTCCAGTTCCAGGGGAATCTGACACCCTCTTCTGACCTCTGCGGTATTGCATGACATGGATGCACAAACCTGCATGCAGACAGTACATTCATACACATAGAAAATAAATAAAATGAAAAAAAAAACTATTGTAAATTTGTCACTTAGGGTTGGCATCTCACATAAAATTATTCTGTTTTTGAGCAGCTGTTGAACTCTGTAATGTGGTCTATCTGTTGCAAAAGCAGCATATTTGATGAGTGGTGGTTGATGTACTTGTCTGTAAGTATAAAAATCCATTTGTAGCATATAAGAAAGAACATCAGCCCAGTAATTTAACAGAGTTAGGGTCTTCTTTGGAGTCTGTGACCCCTCCAGCCGTGTGTATTTGGCTATGTTTACAGTGCCATATGTGTGTTCCTTCCCAATGAGCAGGCATTAAGTGCAATTAGACAGCTGCTGATTACTGAGCAACACTGTAGTTGGCTGGGCCAATCATTGTTGTGGTTATTATGCTTTCCAGCTATGACTGGACCATTGAATGGTTGTCACCCTTCACAGCTTGCATAGTATCCTCCAAAAATATGAGAAGTTGTCTTCAGGGAATAGAACTTCCAATTCAGTTCCATCTCTGTTGCTCCAAGTCCTGTGTCTGAGGTATGTCCTTTCTTCAGCTCCAGGGTTTTGCCCTTCATGTTCTTGGAGGTGATCATGTGCTGGTACTATTGCCTCTTTCTTTATGGAGTCTTTTGCACTACCCATTCCTTTGACTGAGAGGTTTTCCTGTCTGGCTCTGTGCTTCTTGTTATATAGCCATCAGCTAAACACATGCCCTCATGCTGAGATATTGCATATTTATTTTTCAGTAGGCTCTTCCACAGTTTCAGGCTGCTTTCCATCTTATCCTTCAATGTACACTATATGATTCACCATGCCCTAAGTTGTTATATAGTGTTATATAGTGTAATGTTATATAGTGTTCCTGATTTGAGCCTTTGGACAGCTCCTTATCCAAATAATGGGATAAGAACATGGCAGCTTGGAGCATTTCCACAGAGTTATCTTCATCACGTATTCTCCATTAGAAGAACAGTTTTCAGACACCTAAGTTGCATTGCATGAGGTTCCAAGATTTTGGACATTTTTCCCCAGCTGCGGGCCCTGTTGGAGAGTTCCTAGAATGTGTGGTCTTGGAGGAAACATGACACTGGGGGTAGCTTAGAGAGTTCTTAAGATTTGCTGGATTTCCCGTCACCCTCAGCTTTCTGTGCCTGCTTGAAAATGTAAGCACTTAGCTTTTGGCCCATGGTCTGCACACCTCCCCAGGCCTCCTTACCATGACAGATTCTAATCCCTCTCAAACCTGCAACCATAAGCTCAAATAATCTTATTTATTAATGTTCCATTAGGCATAGTGTTCTGTCACAGCAAGAGAAAAGTAAAATACCCATTATTTTGCCTATTATATGATTGAGAAGTATCAATGTGCTACTTTACATATAGAGCTTTCCTTGATGATCTGAGTGTTTTCCAGCCCAACAAGCCATAAGTATGGACACACACAGTACCATTCCATCATGCAGTGGAATTGATCCTCATGAGGAGTGACAAGCAGGTTCTGAAGTTATATGAAAGTTGCATGAAGACAAGATAAACACTTATCTGATTACTGCTTCTGACTTAGTGAGGGCACAATTCCCAACATGTCTCTTTGTTCTCCTGAGCTGAGGTTATGATATATTCAACATATGTAGCCTTATTGAAGTTATGGTTGTCCTATCTTCAGAATTCACTCTGTGTGTAATACTATTTGCTAAGGTGTGAAAAGGTAGTTGACTTGTGATTCTGGTACTTGCAGTGTAGTAGGCTGGTCTGTGGTATTAGGCATGTCTGTGCTAAGCAGATCAGGAGGGTGTAAGGGAAACACAGAACTGGGGACAGCCGGTATATGAGTATTGCCTACATGGATATTTGTGCACCTGTGTAATTCAGTGCCTACAAAGGACAAAAGAGAGCCTCAGATCCACTGGGACAGGAGATACAAAGAGAGGTTAACCATCATGTGGGTGCTACTATTTGAACCCACATCCTATGCATGATAAGTCAGCATTCTTAACTTCTGAGCCATCTCTCCAGCCTTGGTTCCCTTCCTTGTCATTTTTAATATTGGCCTTACATTCTTTTCTATATTGCATATATTATCTTCTGTAAACTTCTTTGTTCATGAGTTTGCTTATGTAAATTCTGAAATGATGGCTTGTTTGCCTCAAAGCTGTGCATTTCTTCAGATGCTATTCTTCCCCCATCACTTTTAGGAGAGAACATTTCTGGGAATCAAATTTAGCTTACACTTTCACTTTCAGTTCTTTACATGTATATTATTATTATAATTATTATTATTTCATGGTTTCCTGGCTGTAGTCCTGGCTAAAAGAAATCCAATATTATTTCAACATTTCTGCATTTGAACAAGTTGGTATTTTGAAGTTTCATTCATGCTCATTACATTTTTAAATTTTTTATTTATTTTTTATGTGTATGAATGTACTTTCTACATGTTGGTTTGTGCACCTATGTCCATGTCCTGCAATGCCACGGAGGTCAGAAGAGAGTGTTGGATTCCTTTGGAAATGGAGTTAAGGATGGTTTGTAGCTGTCATATGGGTGTTGGGGATCGAACCCGGGTCCTGTGCAAGAGCAGTCAGTGATCTTAACTGTGAGGCCATGTCTCCAGCCCCTATGTTTTTGTTATATATCTCAATCTGTGTGATTATTCAGAATGTTTGATTATGTTAACATTGTTCTCTCTGTTGAAATTCACTCTTTTTCTGTCTGTTGCATGGAGAACTCAACATTTAGAATAAATCGGAGTATTTATAATGGAGAGAAATCCTATGAATGTGAAGATCGTGATAAATTATTTATAAAAATGTCATATGTAAAAAGTCATCAGGTGATCCAAACTAGAGAGAAACCCTTCAAATGTGAAGAATATGACAAGACCTTTACTCGAAGCCCTGATCTTAGACTACATGAGAGAATTCATTCAGGGGAGAAACCCTACAAATGTGAAGAATGTGACAAGTCCTTTATGCATAGGTCAAATCTTAGAGTACATGAGAGAATTCATAGAGGGGAGAAACCCTACAAATGTGAAGAATGTGACATATCCTTTATTCGAAGGGAACATCTCAGAGAACATGAGAGAATTCATTCAGGGGAGAAACCCTACAAATGTGAAGAATGTGAAAAGTCCTTTAGTGACAGGGTAGGTCTTAGACAACATGAGAGAATTCTTACAGGGGAGAGACCATACAAATGTGAAGAATGTGACAAGTCCTTTCTTCAAAGGGATCATCTTAGAGTGCATGAGAGAATTCATACAAGGGAGAAACTCTATAAATGTGAAGAATGTGACAAGTCCTTTAGTCAAAGTGCACATCTTAGAGTACATGAGAGAATTCATACAGGGGAGAAACCCTATAAATGTGAAGAATGTGACAAATCCTTTATTCAAAAGGAATGTCTTAGAGTACATGAGAGAATTCATATGGGGGAGAAACCGTACAAATGTGAAGAATGTGACAAGTCCTTTATTCGAAGGGAATATCTTAGAGTACATGAGAGAATTCATATGGGGGAAAACCCCTATAAATGTGAAGAATGTGACAAATCCTTTATTCAAAGGGCACATCTTAGAGTACAGGAGAGAATTCATACAGGGGAGAGACCCTACAAATGTGAAGAATGTGACAAGTCCTTTATTGAAAGGGCAGGTCTTAGAGGACATGAGAGAATTCATACAGGGGAGAGACCCTACAAATGTGAAGAATGTGACAAGTCCTTCAGTCATGGGGCAGGGCTGAGATGACATAAAAGAATTCATACAGGGGAGAGACCCTACAATTGTGAAGAATGTGACAAGTCCTTTATTCAAAGGGAACATCTTAGACGACATGAGAGAACTCATACAAGGGAGAAACCCTACAAATAGGAAGAATTTGACTAGTCACTTATTCGAAGGACTGATCTTAGAATACATGAGAGAATTCATAAAGGGGGTAACCCCTACAAATGTGAAAGTGACAAGTGCTTTATTTGAAAGGCATATCTTAGAGTACATGAGAGAATTCATACAGGGGAGAAACATACAAATATTGCAGCGCCCACCCCCCTTGCCCCTCGCCAGCAAGGAGGACACGCCACACTAGGATTCTTCTGCAGATGTTTATTGCAGGGTTATTTACTTGAAGTGAGAGAAACTCCCAAAACCCGAACTCTGTGCTGCTTAAATAGACCTAGGAGGAATGTGGCACCTACTGATTGGTGCTCAACTGAAATCCTCATTTACATGCTCCGGGCTTGAGCGATGACCCCTCATAGTGCCAAGCACACATGCGCATTTAGGTTGTTTACCATTAACATGCTACATGGCCCTTCATCTATTGGTATTATCTGGCCTGATCTTGCATACAGGGTGCACCTGCACAGCTCAAACGGTGAGCGTGGCTTTACTTAGAGGTAGGAGGGAATCAGGTGTTAATCATAAGACTCAGGTGTTAGTCCTTCTTAGGACTGTCGCCACACCTGCTCCCCACAAAATATGAAGAATGTGACAAGTCATTTATTCAAAGGCCTGATACTGGACTACATGAAAGAACTCATGAAGGGGAGAAACCCTACAAATGTGAAGAATGTGACAAGTCCTTTATTTGAAGGCCTGATCTTAGAGTACATGAGAGAATTCTTACAGGGGAGAAAACCTACAAATGTGAAAAGTGTGAATAGTCCTTTACTGATAAGTCACATTTTAGAAGACATCACAGAATTCATAATGAAAGGAGATAGCAGATATCTAAGTGCCACAGTCATTCATTTACCCATATGTCAGATTCAAGAATCGAGCAAGAAAGCATGGTGGAGAAATAGTTTACCATTGTACGAGTTTGGCAGATCTTGGGCTCATTCTGTAGAGAACAATATAGAATCTATATGAGCAGGAAAGTTTTACATGCAATAATCTTGCTTAAATATTTAATAAACATTTAAATTTCAGGAAAACTGCAATGTCTACTGAAGAAAATTTTAGAAATATCAGATGGTAAAGTCTAATAAATTTTCATTCTTAATTCAATATGAGACAATTCTTAGATATGAGTAACTAGAAACTTAAAGACTTGAAGTTTTACTTGTTCATCCATTCTTGTCAAATATCACAGCATCTAAAATTTAAATAAATCTAATTCTAAAAGTTATTTTAGGCGTAATTCCATTTAGCTCATGTGTTAAGACACATCAGAAATTTCATGCTGAGCCGGAGTCTCACAGAATTATGTTAAAATTTTATTCACTGTCAAAATATCAGAGTGTGCAACACAAATAATATTTGAAACTGTCTGGCATATATACAATGTGGAAAATCCTAAAGGGCATGGCTGAGAAGTGTTTTTATTTAAGTATTAAATGGTAAATAAAATATTTCCAGACCTCACTTCCTTCGAGTAATACACAGTTCATTCAAAACTGCCTGAACACTGTTTTGAGTAGTGACTTTTTTTTTCTTTTTGTGACATGGTCTGCCTGTACCCCCAGCTAGCCTGGAACTCACTGTGACATCTTCTAGGAATAAAAACAAAGTCCTCCAATTCAAGTGATATATATATATATATATATATATAACTATGTATATAAATGTATATATCCTGAAGCAATACAAGTAGGAGAGAACAATAACCACAAATGAACTGGAAAAAACTCTGGAAAGATTCAGAGAAAGATGCAGGACATGTATGGCAGAGTACAGGGACTCGGGTGGGGTAGGGGGCATGGAAAGGGAAGTAACTCTAGATTCAATTGAGAAATGATGTAAGACTTATGGAAAAAGTTTAATAACAATAAAAAAAATAATGTTGAAAAAATATTATTAATTGAACTTATGGAGGTATAAGCATCAGTTAAATCAGTCTTTTGGCTTAATCAACAAGGAATTTATTGTCTCATATAACAATAAATCTGGATTGAAGACTTTTTGAGTGTCCAGCTATACCAGATTTCCATTTTCCTGAGGAACTAGGTTCTGTAAATCTTTTCTTTCACCTGTCTACCTGTGCCAGGCTTGGCCCAAAGGTTAAAGAGTGGCTAACAAACTTTCAGACATAGCTGACAGTCTGACAGTGCTTCATAATTCCCTTCCATATGTTTCTTTGTGTCAAATGAGTATCTCCCAGAAGCCCTTCAGCTGACTTACCCTGTCTGAGTGGACAGGACTGGATGCAACATAGTCCTAAACAATCACCGGCTAGGGAAGCAAGATTGCTGAGTAGTCAGTATCCAATAACCAGGGTCTATGAACAACAGTATTCATCTTGAACTCATGGTTTCTCAGAGGAAGATGAAAACATGATTAAAACTGGAAGACTGTTCTATGGTGGATTCAAGTAGACCATGAAAAGCATTTGTAGCCGGGTGTGGTGGTGCACACCTGTAATCCTAGCACTTGGGAGGCAGAGGCAGGCAGATCTTTGTGAGTTCAAGGCCAGCCTGGTCTACAGAGAGTTACAGGATAGCTGAGGCTACAGGGAGACCCTGTCTCGAAAAGACACACACACACAAAAAAAGCATTTGCTTCAGGAGTTCAATAATGTCTACTCCTTGAGTAACCTGTCCTCTTCCTAAAGAATGGAGTCTGGGGCTGGAGAGATGGCCTAGTGGTTCAGAGCACAAACTGCTCTTGCAGAGGACCTGGGTTTGATCCCCAGCACCCACATGGTGGCTGAGAACTATCTTTAACTCCAGTTCCAGGGGAATCCGATACCCTCTCTGACCTCCGAGGCATTGCACAACATGGATGCACAAACCTACATGCAGACAGTACATTCATACACATAAAAAATAAATTAAAAAATGGAGTCCATTTGATAAAGCTGCCTGTAATTTAATATTAGCACTTCAGTATGCTGCCTTCACTGTGGTAAAAAGTTGAATAAACACATTTTTAGAAAGAAAAAAGTATTCACTATCAAAACTTCAGAGCATGTATTAGCAACACAAATATCTTAAGATATGTTAGAAATTCACAAAGACATAGTATAACATGTAAATGTTTGAAAATGTCTGCCATATATACATTGTAGAAAATCCTAAAGGGATTGAATGAGAAGTGTCTTTATTTAAGTATTTATTGGTAAAAAACAAAATATTTCCAGACCTCATCTCCTCCTAGTAATACACAGTTCATTCAAAATTGCCTGAACACTGTTTGAGTAAAGACTTTTTTTGTTTCTCTTTTGTGACATGGTTTGCCTGTACCCCCAGCTGGCTTGGAACTCACTATGTAGACCAGCATAGCCTTGAATTCACAGAGATCTTCCTGTCTCTGCCTCCGGAGTGCTGGGATTAAAGACGTGCATTACCAGACCCGACCCATGGTGAATGTTAAACTTTATTTCTTATAGGATGATTGTAATGCTTTCCCCAATTTCTCAACTGAAGTTTCCTGGAATTCAAGATTTAAAGAATATTATGTTTGGTCCAGGAGTTTTACATAGTGGTAGAGTCTGTGTTTAGCATAGATGAATCCCTGTTAAAGCACTAGAACCATGAAGGGAAAAAAATGGATAGGAACTTGAGAAGAAATGTTGGGAAGGAATTTAGAAATGAATGGAACATTTCTACTCAGGTCAGAGCAAGATGATCACTGCAGTTTAAAGCCTAACTTCTAGACTCAATAGAGAATTTCAGGCCAACTAGGCAGGTGTTGCACAGGACTGTGGTCAGTCACCATCTTCCCATGCTTGGTGGCACCTTCTTGCCTAAGATCATCACAACTAAACTTGTTGACTATTGCTGTCAGCAAGAAAGGAGGGATTGGGAGAGTCAGCCACTCTCACCAACCAACCAGTCAGGCCTAGTGGCACAAGGGGAAGGGGCTAAGGGTATAGAAACTGAGGAAGCCATGGGAGGGTCTCTTGAGGCTGTGGGAAGTCATGAGCCACCTGGATGCCTGGATGAAGACTTTCCAGTGCAGCCTTAGGAGTGAAGCACCCACATTCCTGTAAGCAAATCCTCACCTATTGGTCTGTAAGTAAGCCCAATAAACTCCCTGGTGAGTTTACTTACTTTGTGAGCCGAATAAATAGCTTTCCAGGCTGCAGTTTGGTGAAATCAGTCTTTGAGTTATTGTAGCAACCAAGGGAGGAGACGGATAGAATTTGAGCCTCCCAGAAGGAATTTTAGCTACACCAGAGAGTAAGATTCTGTCGCAAACAAAGAAGCAAACAAACAGATGGACAGACAAACAAAGTCACTTGAATATAGAAACAGTGACAGTGGGTTGGAGATGTAGCCCAGTGTAGCCCACTGGATTAATTCAAGGAACTAAATTGGAGACACAGCTCACTGCGAAAGAGCAGTGGCTGTTATTGCAGAAGACTTGAGTTTGGTTTCCAGCACCAACATGACAGCCAACAATCATTGGAATTCCAGGTCTAGGAGATCTGACACCCTTTTCTGGTGTATGCAAGCATTGCTTGCATAAGTGCCCTTACATACATGCAGACAGAATGCTCATACTCATAAAAATCAATATTTTTGTACAAAGAAGACAAGCCCAAACCTTTATGCACCTAAAAATCATGTCAAGGATTGTCACAGGTATGAAAAAAGTAATACAGTTTAAAGTACAGGGGTCTGGAGAGATGACTCATACATTTAGAGCACAGACTACTCTTGGAGAAGACCTGGGTTCTGTTCCTAGCACCCATGTGGTGGCTTACAACAGTCCAATTCTAAGGGATTTTGCAGCTTCTTCTGACCTCCATAGGCATTGCAAAACATGGGTGCACTTACATATGTTCATGAAATATATTCATACACAGAAAATAAAAAGAATAAATAAAATATTTTTCAAAAAAACACAAAAGGCCAAAAGAAATGTCAGGCTTTTGGGAAGAAATTGACAAGTCCAATGTTGATTGTTATTTTTGAGTCTCTTATGTTGAGGGTAAAATGTGCCCCACAGACTCACATGCTGAACACTTGGTCCTCAGCTGGTGGTGTTATTTTCACAGGCAGAACTTTAGGAAGTGGGGCCTGGCTGGAGGAAGTAGGGGGTGTACTTTGAAGCTTAGACCTGTCTCAGATTCCTTCCTCTCTCTGCTTCCTTTCTGCTATGACATGAATACCCTCTGTGTGCTCTGGCTGACAAGTTGCTCTGCCACACAATGGACCTAGAATAGTGAATGCAAGGTATTAATCCTCTGAAATGGAAGTCAAAGTAAATATTTCTTCCTTTAAGATGTTTTGGCATCCACCTTGTGGGTCAGCAAGACAGCAGGTAAAGGTGCTGCCACCAAGTCTGATGACCTGAGTTCCATCCCACCTGACTCCCATGGTGGACAGAACTGACCACAAAAAGTTGTCCACACAGACAGACACACACACACAGACTGCAGCCTGGCTCCCAGAAGGCTGTGGCCATACCAAGCCATGCTGCCAAATTAGAGTAGTCTTGTGTTAGTCAGAAATGGCCCAGCTCCAGGATTCCCTTGTGACCTGTCTGTCACTGGCTAGGAGCCACAGGGGCCGAAGCAGCAGGCCAGGAATGTGGTTTTGAATGGAATGCCAGAGTGGCCTGAAAGTGCTATAGTTGGCAGTGGTCAGAGAGCTGTGAGCTTCAAAGGGGCATCTGATTGGGATAATGTCCACAGCCACCACATGTGTCCTCACAGAAGTGACACCTCTTAGTAAGTGATAGATAAAGCAGGCAAACATGGAGACTGTAAGATCAATGGACAGTGATAGGTTCCTATGTCCAAGAATTAGAGAACATACCTTTCCAAACACAAGAAACTCTTAGAAAAATTGTGTAAAACTAGTTTAAACCCATGTCTTAAAATAGAAAATCTTGAGTTATCTACTGTAAGTTGAGGACAAGCTGGTGAGGTAGCACATGTCTGTGAGCTCAAAACTTTGGGAGGTGGAGACAGGAGGATCAAGAGTTTAAAGCCAGGGTTCAAGAGATGGCTCAGTGAGTACAGCACTTGTCATACAACTGTGAGGACCCAAGGGGCTGGAGAGATGGCCTAGCGGTTAAGAGCACTGACTGCTCTTGCAGAGGAACTGGGTTTGATCCCCAGGACCCACATGGTAGCTAAGAACCATCTATAACTCCAATTCCAGGAGAACTCCAGTTCCAGGGGAATCCGAGACCCTCTTCTGACCTCCGCAACATTGCACAACATGGGTGTACAAACTTACATGCAGACAGTACATTCGTAGACATACAAAAATAATAATAAAAAAATAAAAAATAAACAAGTGTGAGGACCTGAGTACAAATCCCAGAACCCATGTAAAGCCGGGTGCAGTAGTGAGTGTCTGTAATAGCAGTGTTTCTATTGTGAGAGAGGAGACAGGGATAGGAGAGTCCCTGGAAGTTTAAAGGCCACCCTGGGCAGCAAAGGACCAGAAGGCCTTGTCTGGAACAAAGTAGAAGGCAAGGACCAACCCTGGAGTATATCCTCCAACTTCCACATATATGTTGTGGCACACAGGCAGGCATACTCACACATCAATGTACACATAAGCACACAAACATACACAGCAGAGTTCAAGGTCAGCCTGGGCTATATGGTGAGTTGAGGCCAGCCTAGGATACATGTGACTATCTTAAAAGAGAGGTAGGGTATATTTTGTGTAGGAGTGTATTACCTGCATGAATGTAAGTGCACTCCTGTCATGCAGTGCCTGTGGAGGCCAGAAGAGGGCATTATGGATGGTTGTAAGCTGCCATGTGGGTGCTGAGAATCGATCCCTGCTCCTCTGTGAGAGCAGCCAGTGCTCTTATCTGCTGAGCCATCTCTCCAGGGATCTTGCCTAGGGTAAGATATTTTAACGGAAACAAGAAACTACATAGACGCAAAAGACAGTGAGGCCATGCTGTGATAAAATTCCACTATAGCTGCTGCTGAGGAAATGGCAACCTTCAGTGCAGACAGTGTAACAGAAGCCTCAAGACTGACAGCCAAGGGGCCAATGCTAGAAGGGAAGAAGAGTAGAAAAAAGCAACAGACACAAAATGCAAGGAAGGAAATCACAATGTGAAAACAGAGACTAGTCCAAGAGAAGAGTTAAGAAGGAATGAAGAGGGCCACAGCTAGATCTTTGAGTAGACTATGTATCTCTGGGAAGAGAGGCTGAGGGAAGAGCAGGGCAGACACAAGACATGGGGAACAAGCAGAAGCCACATAGCACAGCTGGAGCAGACACAAAAGCAGCAATTGCTCACGTTACCGCTGGTTTCACACCTGGTTCGATTACAGTTTCTATTTACAGTTGAAGTTCAAAGATACACCCTTTCTGTAGATTCCTCTGCAGGTGTATTCCACAACAGTGCTCACATCGAGGCCTTCCTATGCAAACCATAAGATGCATTGCAGCCTCCTATGGCTGTTCCTGCTGGCAGCCTGCCTCCATCCATTCTGACCTCACTAAGAGCTTCCACAGGCATGCATACACATGTGCACACTCACATACATGTGCCACACATACATACATAGTGTCCACAACTATAATGTGGGGGAGTGCATGCAGCCTCTATTGTGTCTGGATGCAGAAGCTGCACATCTTTTCAGGAGGGGAGCTCTCCATCTACCATGAGTTAGAGGGGCAGACTCCTGCTAAGAGGAGGCTGACTGCCTGGTGGACCTGCAGTCTAGGAGCTGGCAGGAGGGGTTTCCTAGAAAGCCAGCAGAGAGGGAGGAAAGTATCCACATGCCAAGAAAGCAAAATAACAAACACCCAGCAGACTCAGAAGAAAGGCAAAGGCTTCTATTGTCAGTGCCTTTGATGGGGCAATCTCTGCTCTGCACAGAAACCCTGCATTTATTCTACATAGGCCACACACATTAGGGATGTTTTGCCAGGAGGGAAGTCTGCTTAGCCCCAGGCCAGGCCTCCCTTGACAGCAACAACCCAAAAGGCATTACCCAGAATCCCTTGGCTGCTAGGGTCAGGGTCAGAGGGGTCATTGGTTTCACAGGTCTGACAGATGACTTCCTTCCTGTTTTCTCTTTCCTTGTCTCTTTCTTCCTTTCTTTTTCTAAAGTTTTTTGAGACAGATGTCCCAAGAAGCCTGGCTGGCCTCAAACCTGTTATGTAGCCTCTGCCTTTGCCTCTCAAACACAGGAATTATAGATATGTGCCACCACATCTGGTAAAAATGATCATGTTAATGATTAAACAAAAATGACACACAGTGCCAGGCATTAGCCTAAAATTTCAACAAATGGAAGCAGAGAGAGGAGGATTGTTAGGAGTTCATGATTAGCCTGGGCTACATAGTGACTTTCAGGCCAGCCTGAGTTATCATGTGAAACCTATCTCAAACAACAACAAAAAACAAAACAATGGGACATAGGGGCTGGAGAGATTGCTCAGCAGTTAAGAACACGTGCTGCTCTTCCAGAGGACTGAGGGTCATGCTCTGTGGACCTTTGGCCTCCATGTGTCCTCCATGCAAACACATGTGCACACACACACACACACACACACCACAGATCACACTGAAACTAAAGGTTAAATAAAATTCAAAGGAACCCAGCTGTGGGAAAATGAGGGTGCAGTCCCAAGCCTGGGCCCTGCTGGGAGCAGACCTAGAAGACGCCCCAACCTTTCCTCACTGCCCAGAGCCAAGCACGGTTACTATGGTGTGAGATGTGAAAACGGAGACCATTACTTCAGGATGGACAAGCTGAGAGCTATGCTCAAAGAGGTAAGGTGCACACAGGAAGCCCTGCAAGCTGGGCCACCATCCCCTATTCTGGATACCTCACCATGTCCCTTAGGAGCTGGCAGGTCTCACTGTGCCTCATAGTCAGGCCCTAGTGACACATGGCCAGAATCCAGGAAAGACACTTTTATTGGCTGAACTTTCCAGTTTACTTTTCCTTATGAACCCCCTGGGCCAGGCAAGAGTCCAGGTCACCCCCTCTGAAACAGCCCCACATGACCCAGCATTTCCTGCAGCAGTGCACTGCTGTGTGTGATGGCTGTAGGGTAGGCGTGAGCTTGTGCTGGGACAATGACCCTTCCTGGATCCTGGTCACAGCTGGCACTTTATGGTCACCATCTACACTGCACACCTCTTGATGCCATCACAAAAGGGCAGCTGTGTGGCATGCTCTCCAACAGGAGCAGTTCTGAAATTGCCTGCACTGCCATTAGGTCTTTTCTTCAAGGGGCCTTTTCTGGCAGCACCAGCAGCCACCCTGACTCAGGCAGACCCAGTGTAGTGCCAGAGCTTCACAGGTGGGGTGGCACACATTCCTGGGTGGCCTCCAAGTCTCCATGGTGGACACCTCCAGGGGGCTGTGAATGAATGACGGGCCTGGCAGGGGTTGCTGCTGACCACTGGCAGGTAGGAAGCTGGAGGAGAGCCTCAAGTGGGCAATGGCCCTTTCTGTGGCAGCACCTCAGCACAGCCCCCTCCTCTAGCAGTTCCAGTTTCTGGAAGTCCCTGGCAATCACTGCATCCACATGAAGGAGTCTCCACTTGTGACCAACATCATCAGCCCCTCCCTAGAGCAAATCCACAACTGGAGTGAGGCTGTACTTCTGCTCTGGCCTCTAGAGACCTTGTGCTCCTATTTCCCCACCTCCACCCGGCCTCCAGTCACCCTCAGTGCTCAAAGCAGGTGTGGGGGTGGGGGTCACTGGTTCTCAAGATGAAGATGAGCAGCAGAGAATCCTGTGGCAGTTACACGGGAACCAGAACACCCGTGAGTTCAAGGAGGGGACTGTGTCTGGATCTGGGGCTTGTGTTTCATGAGCACATGAGCTGAGGCACTGAGGAAGCAGGGTTCTCAATTGGCTCCTGGGCTCAGAGGCCTCTGGAACCTGTCCCTGCCACAGCTGGTGTGGAAATGAAATGCTCTCAGATCCTTGCTGCATTCCAGGAAGATCTGTTGCCAACAGGGGCTTGGTGGAGAAGGAGAGGTGGAACAGTTGTCAGCCAGAGTTCCCCAGGGGCCTGACTACATGCAGGGGAGGGGAGGGGGAGACTCCCTGAAGGCAAAGTCCTTCTTCAGAGCAGCCCTGCTCTTCATTTCCAGCCAGAGTGGACTCTGAGATGGAGCTGTCGGGCACAGTGGCTTCTTGTCCTGCTATCTGTTCCCCCAGAGCACAGCCTCTCCAAAGGAACAGACTGCCAGTCCTTGTGTTCTTGAAGCCTGCTGTCCATGGTCTGTGGCCAGAACAGCTCAGCAGGGTTGGAATTTGCACTGAGCCAGCATCAGCTCAAACCTCTGCTTGTCCTTGAGCTTCTTGTGCATCTGGGCTAGGTCTGGGGTGGGGGGATGAGAGGACACAGGCCAGTGTCATTCAGTGTCCTTGTGCAGGAGCAGCCTGCTAGCTCACTAGAGGACAACCCATCATCTTCACATCCCAGGGCAGCTCCACACTCCCCCCCACCACACCCCACTCTGCTCTGCTCTGGGCTCACAGTTTCCTGGGATTGTACAAGGAAGTGGAACTGTCTACTTGACTACATTGGCAGGGCTGGGCTGAAGGGGGAGCTGCCTGTGAGGAGTCTTGAGGTAAAACATGTACCAGGGAGAAGAGAAGCACCGAGAATAAAATGGGGCTCCCAAGTAAGTGGGGGCTCTGAGGCTTCCTTCTCCCAGGGAAAGAAGCAGGCCAGGGCCATCTTTCCCTAGACAGGACCTAGTGAGTGAGGACTTAGGATCAGGGGCACCAGAACTCACCGGGTGAGTGGTTGCCAAGTGGCCCAAGTCAGAGAGGTGACATCTGGAGGGAAGGCTGATAGGAACTGTAATCAGGTGAAGCTCAGGGTCTAGGAAGAGGGTGGGAGCACTTGAGGTGGAGGAAGGGCAGCCTGAAAAGGGCAGGGGTTGAGAGCAGCTGCTGAGTCCACCCATGCCAGGACAAACCTGCAGAGAAAGGAAGCTTAGCAGCTGCAGCAAGAGTGGGTGCTCCCACATGGAGCACTCATGTAGTCCTCCCAGTACACAAGCCCCATGTGCCCTCCCCCTCCCCCACAGGGCCCTCAGCATCCTCAGCAGCCAGGTTCTGTTGCCTGGAGGCTGGCAGGTTCTATCCCTAGGTGCTCAGGGGATCTGGAGGTAAGACCTACATCCCAGTGTCTGCCCACTGGGCAAATGCTGTAGCCTCTAGAGAGGGCAAGGGCACTGCAGGCAGGGACTCTGACCAGGAAGTATATGCAGGCTGTGCCTAAGGATGCCCTCCTTCTCTGCCCCAGGCCTGTGGCCTTCCATGAGTTTTCCCTATGCTCCGTCTTGGTCTCAAGGTACTGCCAGGCATAGAATGTGAACAGCTCCTTGCAGACTCACTTCCATTTCTCCCTCTCCAGAAAAGTCAGGAATGGAAACAACCCAGATTATCATCAACAGATTAATATGTAAAGGAAATTGGGACATGTACACAATGAGATATCATTCAGCTGTGCTACAAATGACTATATTATGAAACTTACAGGGGGCTTGGTGGAAAGGGAAACAATCTTCCTAAAGGAGATATCCCAGACCCAGAAATCAAAACTTGGCATTTTCTCTTTTATAGCTGGATAGTAGCATTCAATTCTTAGACGTGCATGTTTCAACTGGAAACATAGAGTGGTCAGAAAACTAAAAATGGCTGTGGTGGATGTAGGCCTCATGGAAGACAGAATGTAGTGATGTAAAGGAGGGAAGCGGAATAATAGCAGAGGAATGATTCCATGCCGGTGTGGAATGGGAGAGCAGGGCAGGGGAGGGAGGAGTCAGAGTTAGCTACACTAAGGACTAATCACAAGACTTGGGACTGCTCCACTATAGAGGCTTCTCTTTTACATAATACTTTCTTCATTACTTATTTGTATGTGTGTGAATGTATTGCCTGCATGTGTGTAAGTGCACCCATGTCCTTCAATGCCTGTGGAGGTCAGAAGAGGTCATAGGATCCTCTGAAACTGGAGTTGCAGTTCATTGTGAGCCACAATGTGCATGTTGGGAATGGAATCCAGATGCTTTGCATGAGTAACCAGTGCTCTTAACCACTGAGCCATCATGTGTTTACATACATGTACATTTTTTAGTTATTTTTTTGGTCTTTTCAAGACAGTGTCTCCCTGTAGCCCCAGCTGTCCTGGAACTCACTCTGTAGATCAGGCTAGCCTTCAACTTAAAAAGATCCACCTGCCTCTGCCTCCCGTGTGCTACATTTGCATTCTTAAGACAAGGAGATCTCTTAGAACAGTGTCCATTACCCCTACAAGAAATGATAGTTTAGCAAAGAAAAAGCCCACTGCCAGAAATGGACTCTTGGTTTGAAGCCATTGATTTAGGGTCCCATAGCCCTACAAACAAATCTAGACATTCCCCACCAGGAGTTGATGGTAAGTTCCTGATATATTCACTTTGAAAATCAGCTTTAAAGCTCATAATGGGCTATGCTGCATTTTCCTACAAACTTCCTGTTTTTGATCCACCTCCTCTCTGCCTTCCCTCTTCCCTGTCCTCCCTCACACTGTCACTTTCATCCTCCTAATACATAATATCATGGTTTCATTCGACATGACATTTCCTCATTGCTCTATATTCTTTCCACCCTTTGGGATGTAATTATCCCCTCTCATTTCAAGCTTCTTGTTTGATGAACTGTGCCTGCACCCACATATTTGAAAATTGGATCCAGCATTAATGTTATCAGAGAGAATATCTACCACTCATCTTTATGTTCAAGAAAATGTACATAATTAAAATAACATCCGTGAATACCCTGTTCATAACCCTAATAGACAATCTACTACTATTCTGGTAAATCAGTAAAATATTCAAATTAATCCATCTGACTTCTCTTTATAAATACAGATTAATTTGTCTCTCAAACTTCATCAGAGAATAGTATTTTTGCTATAGATTTTGCTTACCACAGGGATATACAACTTGTCCACATACTAATAATAAGTCTTTTGGGTACTCAACCCCAAATAGGACATCTATATCACAATGATCCCACAAAGGCTCAGGGATTGTAAAATGAGTGGAAAGACTGTGCAAGCAGAGCCTGGGACAAATTTCCACCTTTTATTCTGGAGCTATTGACAATTGAAAGGTTTATTGGAGGTAATCAGTGTTCCTCAATGGAGTAGCCTCAGCTATGACAACTTCTCTCCATGGATGGTCCCATACTCAGGTGTTTATGTTCAGAGCAGATTTCATCTCTTTGGGGGAAAATTAACCAAGGAAAAAGAGGAGTAAATGTTGAGCAGGTAGGAAAGGGGGATGGATTTGTCTTGACTTCTTGGAGGGGAAGTGTATATGATCAGAATACATTCTTTAATTTCCCAGAGAATAATAAAAAGTGTGGGGAAGTGAAAATGTACCTCACATTCCCTTATCAGTCCTCCTGTATTTAAATGCTCACACATATAATACAGAAATTCCAACATAAATATTGACACATAGATATTACCTGGGTTTGTATGCAGTTGCATTTTTTGTTTATTTTCCAAATATAGTGAATGAAAAAGCATTTGGGAGATACAGTTATGAAACTATCTAGACTTGAGCTCCCATTGCTTGGAGTCATTGCAATAGTGCATCTGTTTCTTTCTTTTCCATTTAATATTGACAGGCTAAATACTGTTAGGTATTTATTCATTTTCTAGATCCATTTTCTCTGGCTTTTTGACCACGTCATCATTTATTCTTTAACGACACATTCTTTACTGACGGTTCTCACTCCGCCACACTTGGAGGCTGATACACAAACCCCGTCCACTGGATTAGAGGGAAAAGGGAAAAGGAATGAAAGGCAGCTGCCAGTGGCTCTCCTCAAACCTTAGGGCTGAAGGCTGATAGCATTTCCCGAGCCCACCTGTTTTCATCTGACATCCACACCAGGCAGTGCCCTACTGCCACTGCTGGGCCCCCAGGCTGTCCCTTGATTAGCGCACTTCAGCCTAAATTCCCAAGGGCACAAACTCACCACACACCAGTCATCCTGCTGATTGCACTCACTGGAATTCGCAGTCTGGCATCTGATTGAATTTCCCCAGCCAACTTCTGCTAGCAAACAGCACTCAAGCCTGAGGGGGTAAATACATGTGTGAAAATAACTGGGTGGAGATTCCTGTGTGATGGTGAAGAGAATCAGTTTATTCGTCCACAGCATTCTGTTTTAATACCCAGTGTGAAATGATATCTCAGGGCCTGCATTCAGACCCCCACCTCATATTCTGTAAATATCACTTATACTTGTTAAAGTTTTTGATCCCAGAGCTGTCTCATGGTTTTGGTAATGCAGGGAAACCCAACCCAGGGCCAGGTTTAGGTGTAAACAGACGAGCAGGTGATTCAGCACAATGCAGCCACAGGTGGCCTCCTTCTACCCACAGTATAGCATTGAACTGTCTTTTAAGGACTTCTCACCTCTAGTTTTATTAATCTTTATATTTACTGTCAGTTTTGTGGTTATTTTGGCCAGTCTTTTGTCAGATTTTTTCAAAGGATAGATTGATTTTATGCAGTGACTTCTATTATGTGTTTATTCTTCTCTATATTGGTGATTTTGTACCATCTACTGAGTTGCATTTAGCTTCTTTATTAAGGGGAAAGTTGAATTCCATTTTTATGTCATTTATTTTGTTTCATACCTATATTTGAGGTCATGATTTTTAACCATTAAGTTTTTTTCGAAGGTGAAATTTATAGGAATTTGTAAATTCCCCTTTTGCTGAAGACAATCACAGAAAATTCATACAAGATAAATTTCCACTAATGAACAAGTATTTCTTGTTCAATCAAAGTGATTTTGATTTCTTTTACCATTCAATATTTTATCCTTTTTTCTTTTTTTAAGACAGTGTTGCCCTGTAGTTCTGTAGTTCCAGCTGCCCTGGAATTTACTATGTAGGCCAGGCTGGCCTTAGATCTGCCTGCCTCCTCCTCCTGGGTGCTGGGATTAAAGGCATGCACCACCACACCCCACTTATTTCTAGTTTTGTTACCTAATTACTTAAAAATGCATGAACAATTTGTTTTTATTTTTATTTGTTATTTTTAGATTATGTGAGTGAGTGTCCTGCCTGTATGTGTGTAAAGGCACCCATGTTGTGCAATGCTGCAGAGGTCAGAAGAGGGCATTTGATCCCCTGGGACTGGAGTTGCAGATGGTTGTAAGCCACCATGTGGGTGCTAGGAAACAAACTTGGGTCCTCTGCCAGAGCAGTCAGTGCTGTTAACCCCTGAGCCTTCTCTCCTGACATACTTATCAATTTTAAAATGTCTTTTTACAGGATGCTTGCTTTGTAACCCATAATGTGATCTTTATAGAATATATTTATGTAAATCTCAGAGTTTTTCATTCTTACTTCCTCTGAGTGGCAATCTATGGTTTCCTTAAAATCCCATTTACCTATGAACTAATTCTAATGTTGAGGGGTTTTTCCTCCTGAGTTTTGGAAAAATCTAGAGTTTTAAATTGGCATGCAGAAATTGATCATTGTCATTGTGTCAGTATCAATCTTTAACTTTCTAGTTGGAATTATAAAATTAAATGCAAAAATATTTCCAATTGTTACTTTCACATGACTTCTATATTTTTTCCTAATTTGTACTGATACTTTTATCTCTTTTCCTTACATTTGCTTACATTCTGGTTTATTATAAATGGGAAACCATATTCCAACACGTTTATATATTCTTTTCAACAGGGAGTTTGTTTGCCCTAATTAATCCAGTTTCTGGATGTCATTGTCAATAAAGTGATTTTTTTTAGCACAGAAAGGATATTTTAATCTTATGTCAAACTCATTCTTCTAGACTTTCTCTTTTATTTGGTGACCTGAGATTACACTCATTTAATATTTTTAGCGGGGATTTTTATTCAGGATGATTTTGCTAATGTTAAGATTGTTGGAATCATTGATAATTATTTTGTTCTTTATCCATATTAACATTGGTCTTATATGCTTTCCATGTTGCTAATGGTGTATTCCCTCTGTGACATGGTGCATTCATCAATTACTCATTACAATTGTATTCTGAGTTCTGTTCCCATGAAGTGTCTTTCTCTTCTGTGTATCCTGTTTGCTTACATAAACTCTGAAGTGACCGCTGCTTGCCATGAATTGCTGCATTTTCTCAAATGTCCTTCCTTCCCCATCAATTTTAAGAGATACCACTTCTGCAAGACAATGGTTGTTAATGTCTTCTCTACCACTGCCTTCCATGTACTTTTTAAATATTTCATGGTGCTCTGGCTCTGGTCTTTGTTGACAGGTTTTCTAATTGCTCTAGTTTCTCTTCAATTTCTGTGACAAAACACTCTGACCGACCCCAACTTGGGGAGGAAAGGGTTTATTCAGCTCACATCTCCTGGGTCATAGTTCATCATTCAGGGCAGGAACTCAGGGCAGGAACCTGGAGGCAGGGGCTGAGGCACAGGCCATGGAGGAATGCTGCCCACTGGCTTGCTCCACTGGGCCATGCCCAGCCTGCCCTCTTATATGGTACACAACAGCCTGCCCAGGGTGGCACTACCCATATTGGGCCGGGCCCTCCCACATTGCTCAACAGTCAAGACTAATCCACATATGTGTCCACAGGCCAGTCCAATGGAGCCAATTCCCCAATAGAGGCTCCCTCAACCCAGGTGTGTCACGTTGACACTAAAGCTATCCAGCACACTAATGTTATTGCAAATTTTCTTAATTTGTAATGAATTGGTATTTTTCCCTAACAGGATTAAGTATTGACTTTTTTCTTACTGTTTTTGTTATGTAGTCTATGGCTTGGAATGCAGAGCTTTGTTAATATTTATTTGGGCTTTCTCTATTTTTACTGAATAAATTTTCTCATTTTAGTTTTTATTTCAGTTCCTATTTTATTCCATAGTTTTTCCCTTTTGTTGACTTTAATGTTTCTAAATGTTGTTATATATTGTACTTATGCTTAATACATGATCTTACATATCTCTGAAAGTGCAGTAGTCTTACTATCCACATTAAATTGCAATTTTCTTTTTTGTTTTGCCTGGAGAACTCAACACCTAGAAGACATGAGAGTGGATATAATTCATATAACCTCTAAAAAGTGAACAATGTCATAGGATCTTTATTCAAATGTCAAGTCTTAGGAGACATCAGGTAATGCATACTGAAGAGAAACCATACAAGTTTGAAGACTGTGCATTGAATGAATTGTAAAACAATTTTAAAGTTGCATAGAAGATGACACTGTTTCAAAAGTAAAACATGTGTTTAATGATGTAAAATGGTAACTGTAGGAGAAGACATTATCTTACTTTCAAATAGAATGCTCATATTTTATTTTGGCAGATCATAAGTGACACCTAAGACAAGGAAAGTCTCACAAGTTTGGATAAATCAATAGATTGGATTTTCCCAGGAACCTGATCCTGGGGGACTTCCCTCAAATAATCTGTGTGATTTATTCATTAAAGTTTCAATGCTGTAGTTAAGACATTATTAAAAATATAATGAAGTTGCCTGGCAATGTCATTGTCCTAATTTTTGAGTATTGATATATTTAAAAGAGTCTCTCTTTTTCTTTGCTTCGACCCCACACCACCCTTGTGTGACAACTGAACACATGGATTTGGGTTTTTCCTTTACAATGAAAGAAAGGTGTAAACTTGAGACTCTGGATAAAAGTTAGAACTAAGACAACATAAAGGAGTGCTTGTACATATGTGTACCTTCTAAAATATATAATGAAACAGATGACCACAAACAAATTCACAAATGTTATGTGTGAATGAAATTCCTCTACTTTGAGAAAATACATGAAACACAAAGTTAAGAGGCTTTCTTTCCAGGGATATGTTACTGTTTTTAGTTCACTATTTTCCCTGACAGAGGCATCTTCAATGGTTTCTATTGGACCTTTACAAACATAATAGTCTCAGGGGCTGGAGAGATGGCCTAGCGGTTAAGAGCGCCGACCGCTCTTACAGAGGACCCGGGTTTGATCCCCAGCACCCACATGGCGGCTGAGAACGTCTGAAGCTCCAATTCCAGGAGAACTCCAGTTCCAGGGGAATCCGAGACCCTCTTCTGAACTCCGCGGCATTGCACGACACGGGTGCACAGACTTGCATGCAGACAGTACATTCATACACATACAGAAATAAATAAAATTAATAAATTAAAAAAAAA
>VZQC01003239.1:0-12206 GCA_009823505.1 Rhizomys pruinosus | reverse complement strand
CTCACAGCTGCTGCAGCCCCTGACTCCTGCTGCATGCCAAGGTGTTGCAAGACATCCCTGGGCCAAGTGCCAAGCCCTGAGGCAAAGCCTGTGCTTCCTGCAGTTCTGTTTCCTGTTCCTCACAGCAGTCTGCCAGCCCACCCTGCAGCACACTCAGCTGGGCCCTCCAGGTCTCAGTTCCCTGCATGCAGAATAAGTAGCCCAAGGAATGCATGTTCCACCTGGGCCAGGCCCAGGAGCAGCGCCTTGGCCCCCAGACTGACTAGAGCAGTTTCTCTATGCTCTCTTGCAGCTGCGATCTCTTAAGTGAGTTAGGAGAACTCCTGGTTGTCTGGCCTATTGTGCCATGCCTACCCTGTGAGCCACCCATGCTGAAAGTTTTTTTGAGTCATTTTCCTTTCTGAAAACTCCTTGAAGAAACAAAGGGCTTTCTGTGCTGTGTGGTTGGGGAACTAAATAGGGATGTTAGGAGCTATGTCCTGTGTGTCTGGATGGTGGATACAACGAGGGACTGAGAGGTATCTAATAACAAAATATCACAAACATGCCATTTAATATTCTAGAAACTTGGGGTACCAGGAGACTCCCTGTTCCATAGAACAGGCCTCTGATGGCTCTGCCCCTGGAGAGAATCTTGCCTACTGGTGGTTTTTCACAAGTACTAGTCAGACATGTTTTTCAGAGCCAACCACTGTTCTTGGCTGCCTGGAGACCAAGGACAGGGAACTGCTGGGCTCTCTCCCATATGTCCTGTGACAGCAGCAGGAAAAGGAGGAGGAGGAGGAGGAGGAGGAGGAGGAGGAGGAAGGGGCAGCCACAGCAGTCACCACATTGAATGGCAATTTTCTTTTTGCTTTGCCTATAATTCATATAACCCCTACAAATGTGAAGGATGGGATAGGACCGTTATTCAAAGGTCAAGTCTTAGGAGACATCAGGTAATGCATACTGGAGAGAAACCATACAATTTTGAAGACTGTGCATTGAATGAATTGTAAAACAATTTTAAAGTTGCACAGAAGGTGATACTGTTTCAAAAGTAAAGCATGTGTTTAATGAAGTAAAATGGTAACTGTAGGAGAAAATATTATCTTCCCTTCAAATAGAAGTCTCAAATTTTATTTTGGCAGATCGTAAGTGACATCTAATACAAGGAAATTCTCTCAAGCTTGGATTAATCAGCAGATTGGATTTCCCTGGGAACAGATTTCTGGGGGATTTACCCCCAAATAATCTGTGTGATTTATTCCTTAAAGATTGAATGCTGGGGCTGGAGAGATGGCTCATTGGTTAAGAGCATGGACTACTCTTGCAGTGGACCCGGGTTTGATTCCCAGCACCCACATGGTGGCTGAGAACCATCTTTAACTCCAGTTCCAGGGGAATCCGACACCCTCTTCTGACCTCTGTGGCACTGCATAACATGGGTGCTCCAACCTACATGCAGATAGCACACTCATACCCATAAAAAATAATTATAAGTAAAAAATTTTAAAAAGATTGAATGCTGTATTTAAGACCTCATGATAAATATAATGAAGCTGCCTGGCAAAGTCATTTTTATCCTTATTTATGAGGACTGTTGTATTTAAAAGAGTCACTTTTCTTTGCATCTATCCCTCCCAACCCTTGTGTGACTGCTGAACACATGGATTTGGTTTTCCCCTTTTCAATGAAAGAAAGCTGTAAAGGTGAGACTCTGGATAAATTTAGGACTAAGACAACATAAAGGAGTGCTTACATATGTGTGTACCTTCTAAAATATGTAATGAAACAGAGGATCACATACATAAATTCACAAATGTAATGTGTGAATGAAATTCCTCTACTTTTTTTTTTTTTGGCCTTTTTGAGACAGGGTCTCCCTGTAGCCCCAGCTGTCCTGGAATTCACTCTGTAGACCAGGCTGGCCTTGAACTCACAAAGATCTGCCTGCCTCTGCCTCCCAAGTGCTAGGATTAAAGGGGTGCACCACCACGTCTGGCTGAAATTCCTCTACTTTGACAAAACACCTGAAACACAAAGTTTAGAGGCTTTCTTTCCAGGGATATGTTACTGTTTTTAGTTCACTATTTTCCCTGATAGAGGCAACTTCAATAGTTTCTGTTGGACCTTTACAAACATAATAATCTCAGTCCACAGGTCAGGAAACCAGTGCCGTGTGTTTTCCAACTTCCAAGTATATCTATCCTGGTTATACAATGTGGGACTGTGGAAATAACCAGGATGAGTTCAGTGACCCACGGGACCCACTGTGAGTCGGAATTTAGCCAAAACTACATTTATCACGGGACATCCATAAGCCCTCACTTTAACTGGAGGGCAAGACTGTTTTCCAGGGTCTCCAGGAATCAGTGTTAACTCATAACCATTACCCAGTAGTCCATAGAAAACCTGGATATTTCCTTTTCCCTAGTGTACAGTTAATTACCTAGTAAAATGCCACAGGTTCCCCCTGGGAAAGGATGGCAGAAAGGCTCACAGGATAATGCTTTGGTATTGTGGCAAGGCCTTTCCTGAAGGAGACATAGTTTTCCCTTCATTCAAGGGGTTCTGGGTCTGTAAACTGGCTCAAGTGTGGAGACTGGTTGACAGGATTGCATTCTCTATTCCTACAATCTAATGTAAACTTTTGACATCTCTTCTAGAGCTTTTCTGCTTACACAGATCAAATAAATTCTTAGTACCCCTCCTAAGCATTTAATTTCTGGAAAGATGATGATTAATTAGCCAGTACCAAAGGTCTATTCAGGTCATGTCTTAATCTTTTTGAGGTAGGATCTCCTTGTAGCCCCAGCTGGCCTGGAACTTGCTATGTAGACCAGGCTGGCTTTTAACTGACAGAGATCCACCTGTCTCTACCTCCCAAGTGCTTGGATTAAAGGCTGACCCCATCACACCTGGGCTCATTACAGGCATTAGTTTGCCTTTGCTGCCTATTGTGATAAGTACAGTCACCTTGCCTTTGGCAATTCAATGCTGCCACATTACCCCCTATTCCATGGTCTTGTTAAACCCACTGCAATTAGTTCATGCATCACCAACTCTAAGGTCTGGGAGAAGGAAAAGAACAAAAACAAAGCTCTTCACATATGGTTGTGCTTCTCTCACTATTTTGCATCTTATAACCTCAGTGACAAGTATGTCCTCTGGGAACTTATACTGTAGAAGATTCTTTCTTACATAGCAAATCCACTTGAGCATGCTAGTATTCCTGAGCCTGAAAATCCCTTCATCACTATTAAGACAAGGAATATTAGGCATGTCTAGCTCTAGGTTAGTAGACCATCTTTTGATAAATACTTCAGCCAACAAATCAAATAAAATTTAACACCTTTTTAAACTGCATGGGTTTTCATAGTGATAAATTCAGCCTGATCCAATGTTATGTTCCTTCTACAATTACCGCACACCCTTAGAATCCATTCCCACACATATCCCCAGACTTCTCCCCGAATTAATTAGGAAACCCATTAAGTTTTTCATGGTGTAGCACACCTCCTCCTGGACCACACTTTCTATCTCACCTCCTGAGACCTGCTTAGCCTTGAGTCTGCTTAAAGGTCCAGAGGCAGCAGTTGATGGGCACTGAGGGATATCTTCTCCATCTTGTCCCTAGGAATTAGGTCTCTCAATCAAGGGGTCTGCACAATGTGGGGATATATTCTTTGTTGATGGTAGGGATATTAACTATTCAGGCAAAGGAAATTCCTCAGATTCTGAGGGTTCAAAGCCCTTGAACTCATCAGGGCCTTCCCACACATCTCCGTCCCATGTTAGAGGATCCCACTCTTTACCTAGCAGTGCCCTCACTATTAGTCCTTAGATTCTTCAATTAAATTTCATTGTAAGTCAGCCAGACATATAATGAGGTCTTCAGCTTGACTTCCTGCAGCATGAGCTCTATGGATGTCAGAGAGAAGACTCTCTTCCAGCGACGCTTAGAAACTTTTAAACTTTTGATGCAAATCTGGATCTGGTTAATTTTATCATTGAGTTTATTCTTTTCCCTCATCACTTTACTGAGAGATGCTAGAAGCAAGAAGCCAACATCATTATTTTCCTTATTTTTCTGCAAATTGTCAGACATTTTATGTATAGACTCACCAAATTCTTTGCCCTCACAAGAAGTGAGTTAGAAAACTCAAATGCATCTATCTTCATAATTGCTTCAAATAGACCACCATGGATTTTCAGTGATCTCTGTACTCTGAGGAGAGTCTAGGAATTACTTGGTTTCCTTGGGTTGGAAAGCCTGCTCCAGATACCAACAAGTCCATTAAAGAAATGTATTCTGTTTCTTCTGACAACTCTTGGTACCATAATCCATATTAGTGTTTGCTAAAGAAAAAGAACTGATGAAATGGCTAGATTTATTTTGGTAGGATGGTCATTTATGAAAGATTAACTTTCAATTCTTGATCTTGAAAAGGCTTTTTGTCCCATGGTATTTTCTTCAATTTCTTTCTTCAGAGTCTTAATAGTATCAAGGTAGACTTCTTTCATTTTTTTTTTGTTAGGTTTATTGGATATTTTATTTTTGGTGTGACCATTGTGAATGGGATTGTTTTCCTGATTTATTTTTTCTGTATACTTGACAGTGGTGCATAGGAAGTCTGCTAATTTCTACATTCCCCAACTTTTTGAGGCTTGCTCTGTTCCTAACCTGTGCTCTATTTTGGAGGTTTCATGGGCTTCTGAGAAGAATGTGTAGCTTCCTTTGTTTGAGTATAATATTCTATAGATATCCATGTGTTGCATTGGATTTATGGATTTATCCAACTCTAATATGTCTCTGTTCAGTTTCTCTCCAGGCCACCTGTCTATTAGAGATAACAGAGTGTTGAATTCTCCCAGTATTAATGTGTTGGGTCTAATCTGTGGTTTTTCATCTAGTAGTATTTCTTTTATAAAATTGAGAGAATCTATCTTTGATGCGTACATATTTAGAATTGTAGTGTCCTCTTGACCAATTGTTCCCTTATTGAGGATGAAATATTGTCTATCTTTTCTGCAGAATTCAGTTTCAACTCTCTTCTGTGTGTTATTTTGTAGATACACTTGCTTGTTTCCTAGTTCCATGATTGCTTAGCTTTTCAGTTCCTGTATTCGTTGTTGGTGTCTATCTCTGTTAGCAACTCATGTTTCTCTGAGGCAGCAAGATGATGGATTCTCTTTCCTAGTCCAATCTGCTAGTCTGTGTCCTTTCATTGCAAGCAATTGGGATCATTGCTATTCAAAAATTGTTAAAAATAATGGGTATAATTTCTTGTCCTCTTTTTGATTTTGCTTCATTTTCTTTGACCTTTTAGATGAATAGTTTGGAATTATTTTTCTCCCGTGACATGTAGATGTGCTTATCCCTTACTTTTGGTCCTAGTATTCCTTCTAGTATCTTATGTAGANTTATTTATTTTTTGTTCATGTATGAATGTACTGTCTGCATGTAGGTTTGTGCACCCGTGTCGTGCAATGCCGCGGAGGTCAGAAGAGGGTCTCGGATTCCCCTGGAACTGGAGTTCTCCTGGAACTGGAGTTACAGACGGTTCTTAGCTGCCATGTGGGTGCTGGGGATCGAACCTGGGTCCTCTGCAAGAGCAGTCAGTGCTCTTAACCGCTAGGCTATCTCTCCAGCCCCAAATTCTGGAAATTTTCTACTGGTGTTTAATTTCAGAGTTGTTTGATTTCATTTGAATATTTTCAGACTTGTTTTATAGTCCTGAAATATTTGATATGGACCTGAGAAAATATATAGTCCGTGTGTTAGATCTAGTTGGTAAGTACCCCCCTGGGTTGCTGCAATCTTTTGATTAATTTTTGAAGCTCTGAAAAAGTTTATTGAGCAAATTTGTGAAATTTTTCATTGGTGTTACAGTAGACAGAACTTTTTTCAGAATTCCTAACTTTGCCATTTCACTGCTTTCATCTCTTCTGTATTGTTCATTCTGTTTTGTAGCCATACTTAGATGTTGAATTTATTACATTGCATTAAAAATGAAGCTAATCAGGTTGTGTATGGTGGCACTTGGGAAGCAGAGGCAGGTGGATCTCTGTGAAATTGAGGCCAGCCTCATCTACATAGGGAGTTCCAGGCCAGCTGGGACCACAGGGAGACCCTGTTTCAAAAAACAAAAAACAAAAAAAGCAGACCAAACAAAAACCAGCCAACCAAACAGAAAAGAAGCAAATCAAATGCATTTTACTAATATGTGCTCTTTAAAAAAAATAGGTACTGTAAATCATGTTCATTATAAAACCATACTTTGTTTCCAACAGGAACTATCATGTATTCTATTACCTCCTGGCAGGAGCAAGTGAAGAAGAGAGGTTAGCATTCCACCTTAAACAACCAGATGAATATCATTATCTCAACCAGGTGAGAGTTCATGAATAACATTTTGACAATAAGAGAATATTTTAGGTAATGAAAAAATTCTTTTTCCTAGTGCTTTACTTTTCAAACCTGGTAACAGATGGTAACTAGTACTTTCATACCAGCATTTTAAATATTTATGTGATATAGCTTCCAATTTTAAAATGTTTATAACGTTCATATACATGGCAGAAAGTTAGTTACATATATTGTTTTTGTGTTTTGTGAGATTCTTTAAGAGTATTTTAAACAATTTATTGAAACTTCTACCTTTTACATATCCCAGGATGTTAAATGTAACTAATGATTAATGCTTACCTGTTGAGATTGCTTGAAACCTGATTTGCATGTTTTGTAGTTTAATAACTGTCTGCATGATATAATACTGACTTAAGAGTATTACTGTATAATTTAATGATGAGCCCTCTTAAACACTTAGTATGAAGCCAGACCTGATGTCCTGTGACTGTAATCACAATATTTTCAATGCTGAGGGAAGAGGATTATCACAGGTTGAGGCCAGCTTTGGCTATGTAGTCAGTTCCAGCCAGCCTGGGCTATAGTGCGAGACCCTACTGTGAAACATCAGCATGAAATTCCTCAAAGGCAAATGATTTAAAGAATTTATATCTTTCCTTAAAATTCAGAAGTCATCCTTAAGCTTCCATAATGAGGATTCTCACAGTTTCATGACATTCTAATCCGACATTGAATATATCGAATAAGAATAAAGATAAAGGTATCGTAATAATAATAATATGCTAAATATAATGAAGATCAAATATATTAAGAAATATTATAAAATAATAAATATATATACTTATTATTAAATATACAGATATCGGTTACTATCAATATCATATCCTTATATATTCTATAAGATATCTAAGTAAACTATGTATGGTATATATACTTATTATACTCTAGATTAAATATATATATTTTTTATTTTTATGATATTTTATTTTTTTGCTCCTTTAACGATACAGCGACTGAATCCACTGTGTGTCTCCCTTTGCTGATACTGTGTCCGGCTAGGCTGCCTGAAAGAGGAAAGTCCTCACTACGTGGCAGTCTAATGACCATGCTAATTTGACCTTGACTCACACATGAGAAAAAATCGGACCATCCTCTGCATCCGCTGTGACAACAGCAACAATGGCTGACATGGGCAATGGAGTATGATATAGGGCATGTGCCACCCATCCTCGGAGACCCTATTTCCGAGCTTACAAGTGTATGTTTACTCCTTTCCATAATCTCTATAAATACCTATAACCTAATTACCTCAATTGCTCGGAATTTTGGGCTCATAACTAATATAGGACTAGTCATTAATGATAACATATAAAACTCATCTTAGATACCCCTCGGATTCTGAGTTTACTTTTATCATTATATGTGAGAGAAAAAGGAAAAAAAATAAATCTTGTGCAACAACCTAATAAATATTCTATATATACTGAATTATAGGAATATGACAAACTTACTATTTCTTTTGCACCATCGTATATAAATTAGCAAAAGCAAATAGATTTGCTGTATCACTGGGAATAATAATATATATATTCGCTACCCAATCTAGAGAATTAACCAATTCCTATAGCAGACAAGAACATGTGCTATTAGTAGGAAGAATCAGGCCAGATTCCAAATAGTTTGTCCACACCTACAGCTAATCCCAGGAAGGAACTTTTGACCAATGATTCAAACCTATTGCCAACATCGGTTTTCTTGACAGGTGTATAGGGAAGCTGCGAACAGAGAGATATTTTCGATGCCCTACGTCTAGTTATAAGTGTTTATGGAATTATGTGTGTTATCATATAGCTTGTTACTTCGAGGATGAGACCACAAAGTTTCAGTATCTCACCGAACCTAGCACTATGTGGTTTCATATTTGAATGAAATGGTGTGTATACCTCCACCATCTTCACAGGATAATTGAGCTCTACTATGAAAGGCTCCCACAGGGTGGGTTATCATCTAATACATGCACTACAATATAAACACCTCGATACACATTATAATAACAACATCAAATTTTAACGCGTTATTTTCAGAATCTGTACATATTAGAAAAACGGTAAATTGGATTAAAATGCATCAGTGACTATTATCTTTTCGCATCACTCCAATAAAAGACAATAGTAGTATATGTCTGTATTGTTTGCTTCAATATTCCTACCCACAAGCATATCTCTTATAATCATCCGTGACTCCTTGATGAGGACTTCACCATGCTAGCCGAGAGCCTGGCTTTCCTTCACACATACACGATCAATAAGTGCTACATGTCACTGCAGTGAGCTTGATTCCTCTGGATCTTTTCACAATTGAGTAAAACTGGGAGCTCGGTCCTTTTATATAAACATCTCCTTCTCAGAGGCGTTATTGAGTGATGAGGACTAAACAGTCCACCCTTCTATCCTATGCTTCTCTGTTATACCTATGATGCATGCTTTCTAGAATTTTAAAGCAAACTACTATTATAACTGAAAACAGATACCTTAGCTTCGGTAGACAACCATCCCTTGCCCAATGGTCCCGGTGCTTTTAGAGGAAATTATTTCAGGCCTTCTCCATTCCTTAATCTGTAGTGTCTGTGTTTGCTGTATATAGGCATTATTGTATGGAAGTATAATCGAGGTTCAACTTAATTGAGGGTTTTCTGAAGACAGATATTGTATTTTTTCAAATGTCTTTTATGTATCTGTTCTTGTAGTTGTATGGCTATTGTTTATCATACAATATAATGCTGCTATATTCTAGTTGCATTAAATAGTTTTTTTTTTTTTTTGCTTTTTGGAAATACACGATCCACGGACATTACTCAGACACTGTGCGGCCTTAACGTTGACGCGAGCGTCTCCTGAAATCTGCCACTGCGTGTGAGGTTTTCAGATTCATGCAGCGTTCCCCGAGTTGTGGAATGTAATAAAATATAATATATGTAAATGATCATACTTTGCAAACACATAACTATGCTGTCCTTATATTTATTGTTCATAGTGTTTTCGAGAGGAATAATATTGCCCCCTATGCTCACTGAGGAATACCTGTCACTAGGTTGTTAGGTACTGCGATACTCGCGAGTGTAACTCTCAAATAAGAACCTGATAAAAAACTCACTTCAGACCATTGATTTCCTTCCTGCGCTCTGCGTGACCTATAGTGGTATTCGGGGCATGCGCTCGGTGAACGTGTGTCGCGTCCTTTATGTAGTGTGTTCATTGAATTTTTTTTAATGTTATTATGTGTTGGCAGTTGTGGGGTTCGGTGTGCTTTCGATCACAGGTCATCCCTCGCCAGCGAGCCCCACCAGCCTATGACTTGGCAAAGTTTAAGCGCGACTGGCCATCTTATAGTAAATACTACACATATATATCTTTCTGATTGCCTCTCTTCACAACTGAGAGTGCCTGGTGTTTAAATTTTCAGACCTGTTCGCCAGCAATGTTGCATACACTGCACGTAAACATATTTTGGGTTGTTTTTCGGATATATAGATTGGAGTGTTCTTTATACTGACTCTTGTTAGACATGGTATGGCTACCCTTTATCTGTTTTTAGAAAACCTTCCATCTTTTTTCGGTATGCGTGGTTCGTCCATTTTTGTTGATAGCAATTATGAGGTTCCCTTAATAGAACTCACTTTGGTCCTAGACAAAACATAATTTTTACTGAGGAGTTTTGGTTGGGTAGACATCTTCATTCAGGGATCTGGTTGGTGCATATCTTTTTGTTTGATTCGAAGTTTCTGATATGTCGTGAAGTTGTGTTATTTTACATTGTAAATGTATATTGTTTTAATATGCCTCATTCTCTTCCTCCTACAATCTGACATGTTCTCTATACGTCTTGTTTTCTTTGGGTTTTGTGCTTGCTCCTATGTCTTCGACTCAGTACACTTGTCTTTGGTCTATTGTACCACCTCTGCTTCCTCCATATCCGTGAATCCTCAGTAGATTTCGATTACAGAAGTATGTATACTAGATGTAACTAACAGCTATAATAATTGTCACCCTACACATAATGCTTAACTTTCAGGATATAAGCAAATGAAAACCCCTCAGAACAAGCGCTGGAATAACATGATTATTGCATGATCTCTGAGAAGAGGCCCGGTCAGTGAACGGAGTACCGAGAGTATGATTTGGATGTTCCTGTAAGGGATCGGTACATTTTATCTTCTATTTTGTGCCTTTTGAAGGAGTCTTCTCAAGAATTATTTTGAAGTAGGTAAGAGCGATGATATTGTGTAGCCACACGGGCACATATGGGGCATAGTGAATATAAAGAGGAACCAAATCCAGAGGTACCTTTTGCCAAAAAGCCAGCAAATTATACTCCTTAAAGTTACCGAGCTCACTTCTCTGACCTGGCCAGCGTTTGCAATCTATGGACTATGCCTATGCTGTTGTCGATTCTACTTTTTTTCAATCTTTTTGTCTTTTATTTAATTTAATTTAAGTTTATGTGTATTGATGTGATCTAGTCCTGCATGTAGGATTTCAGCCACAATGTTGGTGGGACAATACTGGCAGAGGTCAAAAGAAGAGTGTCAGATTCCCCCTGAAACTGGAATCTCCTCACTGGTAATTGGTATTTATAACAGAGACTTCGTGTGCTCAATGCTGCTGGCACATATGGGTGTTCATGAAGGTGCGTTAACTCATAATTTCGCGCCGAACCTCTTGCATATACGTACGAGTCAATCGACAGCAGTTAACTTTAAATGGACACGCCAGGCCATTCATTTCTCCTTGCACTATGTCCCTCCCCAGTCTATAGTTCTAATTTGGTTGTAAAATTAGCTTTTGTGACTGGTTAACATATTTTTGTATTCCCCTCATCTGTGAGATGCTGAGGTGTCCAATATTACACCCTAAGATCTGGTGAGTATCTCGCGCACCATTCTGTAGCAAATCGTTATTAATGTGATCTTGAAAAACTTAGATTTCTCTGCCATATTATTAATCCTCTTTTTATAATGATTACTTCACCTCAAAACAACACTAAAGGGCCTTCTTATTGTATGTGGGTATGAATATTATGACCTCACATAGTAAGTGAACCTGTGTCATGCAAATACCTGAGGAGTTTCAGGAAGAGGATGTTTGGGCCCCGGGAGCTTGAAGTTATAAGATAGTTATTAGCCTCCACTGTAAGTGCTGCGAAACTATGAACCCAGAAGCCTGGTCTCTTAATTGCTGAACCATCACTCTCTAAGCACCCCTTTTTGTTGGGAAACAATAGTTTGTTCTGTTTTTGTGTTGTTTTTGTATTGTTTAAGACAGGACTCACTATACAACAGCTTACCTGGATTTGGAACTCACATATGTGGCACCATAGCTGGCATTAACTCACAAAGATATTCCGACTTCTGCCTCCTGGGTGCTGGGATCGAAGTTGTGCCCTACCATGCCTGGCCCATAAAGGTATATTCTAAAGCACAGATGAGTTATCTGCCCAAATTTTCTTTGTGGCTTCATTAATCAGAATACAGTATTCCTTTTGGTGAACCTGACCTTGAGCCTCTAGCATTACATTTCTATTATGTCATTTGCCACTTACAGGGCAGTGCATGAGGAAGTCACAATTGATTTTCAAGTTGGAACATGAATTTAAACCATGGAGTGCAGCAGATGGTCTGGCTCAATGCCACACAGGTCAGTGAATGCATGCAGAGCAAGGGAGTTCCGAAAGAATAGAGCACATTACAGTTTCCAAACATTCAGTCCCTGCTTCGGACTTCTTAGATATTATTATTTTTTTATGTATATATTATTCTGAATTTTTGGGGGTTTCCATGCAATGTATTTTAATCATA